>OZ038506.1:88953558-88996058 GCA_964036315.1 Acanthosepion esculentum | reverse complement strand
GAGTTATACTTCCAATTTAATTTGGATTTGTGGGTCTGATGAATTGGATCGTGATTACGATTCCAATGTAATAAATTATAACCATGGAATATTAGTGTTTGAGCCTTTTTATTATATTCTTACACTGTCCTGGACATTGAGTTCTACCTCTATTCTATCCTCTTGGAAATTTATATATATATATATATATATATATATATATATATATATATATATATATATATATATATATATATATATATATATGTATTGACCACTGATATTATTACTATATATATAATGTCTATTATATTTGATCATGAGCCTTTCTAAGCTTCGTATACTTGCTTTCATTTCAAGCTTTCCAGCATTTATTACGCTGTTCCTCGATTTCAATTTTGCTAGGTTATATTTTTGCTGCACAGGACCAGTGCTTGCTAACTAGAAATTACCAAGTACAAATGCGAAAATATTGTGTTAGCCCAAAATGATGATTCTGTGACCATTATACAGAAACAATTGATCAACTTGTATCAGGCTGCAAGTTATTGGCACAAACTGAATATAAAATTCGGCCTGAGAGAGTGGGCCAATATCTGCACTGGAAAATATGCAAATTTTACGGTAAGGAAACTGCAAATAAACACCACCCAGACCCGGTCACAGAAATAGGACCTATTACAATTTTATGGGACTTTAAAATACACACAGACAGAACAATCAAATCTAATCGCCCAGACAAATTGCAGATTGCAATTTATTCTGAAGATCTTCAAACAACTATTAAAATACAAGAACCTTGAAACTGAAATCTCAAAAATGTGGCACATGAGGACATCGCAATTCCTGTTTAATTTGGAGGCCTCGGATTGACTGGAAAATATTTCAATAGATTCAGTGAAGGGATTCCTGGCATCCCATGCCGTAAAGAAATTTTAAAATGTTTTCACAAGTAGACCCCAGACGTTACGAAGGACTTTATCTACGTAAAATATTTAATTTATTTATTAATTTTGTTTTTAAAACTGCTCTAAAATTTCAGGCTGTTATTTCTGACCCTAGGTCTCTGGTCAGGACCCGGAAAGAAATGAGTATACACCAGAAATCAAAGGAAATAAAATAATAATAATATTGATCAACAATATTTCCCTCTGTTTACATTATTCGGACTATCATCCTCATCTTTATTTCTATATTTATCACAATGTTTCGGCCGTTGTACGCTCCGGCATTCTTCAGTTTTTCTTCAATACCTGGTTAAGGCAGTGGAGAACTTGGAGAGGTGAATTAACAGGAGATAACTGATAACTGACATCCATTAGATATGGCACGTAGAACTAGAACAGTCTGCCCCAGTGAGCGAAATAAAGGGTTCAGTTCGACATTTTAACCACCTGAAGAAGGCCGAAGCGTACAACGGCCGTAGTGATAAATATGGCAACAAAGATGTGGACAATAGTCCGAATAATGTAAATAGTGTACATAATACTTCATCTCAGAAATATAGACAGATACTGAATAGTTCCTCTACTGTAAAATAAGGTAAGAAAAAGAAATACTCGGATATTAGTGCCTTACCGTGATTTATGGTTTCATATGGACACCGACATAGTTATGTGGGTGTCTCACAATCTGCAGACAGTAGAAATGAGACCCTCAATTCCTTATTCTCCCCGGCATGAATCGAATTTGTATCCTCTTTTGTAGAAGAATCCACTGCTTGATCCGGCCTGATTTACCGCTCGACTACAGAGAGTGACACAGGACCCACCTACTTCCGTGTCCTGGGTAAGACGATAAGACGATAAACTACATCCGATAGCAAGGCCTCTGATCAGGATGCCTTGAGGAGCACGAAACCACCTCTTAATTGCTGGTGTTCCCAGGCCGACGCTGACCAGGGATGGTAGAACCTGTTAGGGGGTCAAAGCTATGGGCAAATAGTCAACCCCCCAAAACTGGGATCAAAACACTGTGAAAGTGCAAAAATAGGTGTTAATACTGGCAATACGTTTTTGAAAAAAAATTACCAGCAATAAAAATCATTTAAATAACCCATTGAGGTTGATATACTGTAAAACAAAACAAAACAAAAACATGGCCCACCTGTGTTTTATACTCTAATTATGCTGATCGGAGCTTAATATTAAAAAAAAAAAAAATCTGTGAAAGAGCCCATAATCTCTCATGTCCATCAGTTTGAACGACGACTGTACGTTCAAAACCTCGGTCACCATGACTTGTGACTGCGATCTAGCGCAAATGTCGGCCCCTAACAGTGACTTATACTGATTTCTATTCGCAAATCATTTTTGAAGAACTTTGCAAATGCGCCAAACACTGGGATTTACGATGTCATGAAGCCACATTCCAGACAATTCAATGATGTTGAGATTCGATCACTGGTCTCATTGTCGGAAAGCGAACTTAGCCACGCGTCCATATATATAATTGTGAAATGAAATGTTTGCGTCTCTTTCAATGTAGAACGTAATGTTTTGTGTTGCACACTTATTGGATTGAAAGGAAGGTTTTGTTGTAATAGTATTGTTTTTTTCCAACTTTGTTTTTGCTATATGGATTATCTTGTTTCTCGTAAGAAGTAAAGACAGATAATTACTGTTTGTAAGCGTTTCGTTCAATTTACCTTTTATTATTATTGTCCTGGTAAGAAAAATACGGTGTGTTTTGAAGAAACAATTTCAATGAGCAATTAGCGCCCCAAAATTACCCTTATTACATTTTTTGGTTGGAAACTTACCAGGAATAATTGAATCTATTTTGTTTCTCTCTTCCACTACTAATGTAATAAAACGTAGAGTCATCGGCCCCGACCTGGCAACTCGGCTTTAATCATTTTCCCACCACCATCAGGTAGCTTCCTTGCGTCATTTCTATAATTATTTTCATGGTGATTGTTCTCATGAACTTTCCTCTTTGGTGCCTCGACGCCTGGTTGAGTAATGGACAGCGGCTCCGTTTAAGGAATCGGAGAGACGAGTTGGAATTCCAGTCGGATCTCTACATGGTAATACTCTTTGGAAAGGTGTGGATCCTCTTCTCCTCGCATCTCCCCGTAAATAGTTCTGTAGCCTTGGGTGGCAACCTGTCTAGCAGAAAATAACTTTAAATTCAAAAACTGTATGTAACCCTGGGTACATGCTTTATAGTAGGGGTCGGCAACCTACGTCAAGCAATTTCCAATGGCACGCAGCCGCAAATGCCATCACGAAGTCCGAACCAATTACTATACAAAGCAAAAAAGATATTTAGCTGTTTCAATTTTAATATATATTCTAAAGTATATATATACTATAAAATATATTGTAGAACAAGTATATTGACCTTGACTTGTATGAAAATACGTATGCTGTTGGCACACTGAATGATTTTAAAAACCAAAGTTGGTAGATAGGTAGTAAAAGGTTGCTGACCTCTTGTGTATAGTATGTAGAACATACTATACAGCTAAAGCAAAATGATAGTTCGCATTGGCTTGATGATTCTGGCATGGAGGGGCTCCCTTCTCTTTACTTAACCCACATAAGGAGCACGAAGGTAAAAAAAACGAATCCAAGATTGGTAGCTAGTTCTCATCATTTTACTTTTGAAATAGCTAAATGCAAGCGTAAGTCTTATTATAATACCGTATAAAGCGTATATACCGCTTATAAAGCAACCTTTAAATCTTGAAGAGAAAACCCACCAAAAATAATCACATTTGCAAAAAGCTAACCGTAAATGCTGAGCTTTATCGGCAACGGGAATTAGGCTAGCATGCTTGCACCATGAATCGCGGTAAGGTAATTGCCGTAGACTTATCAATTGGTTCGATATTGCTCTACTTCGTGTCAGTGGAAAACGTGAGGCAAAGAAAGCGTAGGGTGTCGCTCTCCTGGAGTTCAGCATCAGCCATCCTGATGGCAAACAGAAATGATTCACTCTGGAGATTAAATTAAAGCCGTTTTTTGGGAGAGGCTAAAATTTATAAACCCTATCTTGTCCCAGTTAACCACTGCTTGAAGGTCCTTTTCAAGAGCAAATTACCAGGTTTACTTTCTCGTGTCTGTCAGATTTGCTACAAGGGAAGGAGCAAATAGTTATGTTATTTGCATAAATACCTAACTGGGAAGTTATTAAGTTCTTCTTATTCCAGGTTGATATCGTCCTTGATCTTTTATTTGTTGTTTTCTAATATTTTTTTAATACGTTGTTTATTTTCTCATTCTTCTCGAAGGTTAATTAGTTTTCCTGATTTTTTCACAGTTTAATCTCAATTACTCCCTGCCTCTAAACGTTACTGGGTGTTCTCATGCATTAAAATGTTGAACCAGATTCAACACACCGTATATCCTTGCTAAAGTCGTGTTGCCTGGTTATGTTCGATTTCATTACAGATCCTCATTTGGTCAACAGATTTTTGGCACGTTAGAGTGGACCGACTATCCTCGCAGTAGACGGAGCAATTGATTTGATATAGTTGCCCGACTTCATGTCAGTGGAACACGTGAGGCAATGAAGGTGTAGAATGGTGCTCTTCCAATGATTAGGCATTAACGTTTCTCTTGTGATTAAATGAAAGGAGTTTTGTTCGGGAGGCGTAGAAATTTACAAGCCATTTCTTGCCCCAGTTAAACACTGATTAAAGGTCCTTTTCAAGTTTTCAAGAGTAGGTACTAGGTTTATTTGTCGGATCTCTTATACAATATGAAGGCTGGTTCACGGTGTCATTTCCAAAATATTTCCTCGTCAGTATCTATCTTGCACATTTGTAAATCTACCATTCGTCTGTGTATTGAATACGCTTCCCATATTAAGTCTCTTGCTCCTGCTTTGCATCTCGAGATTCTTGACAAAATCTAGTTATGGATTTGTAATACAATCGGTTTTTACCAGGCATCTCATATCCAGTCGCCGTCGAGCACTTACCACCGTTGTGATGTGGTAAGTGCTCGGGTGACCTTTTTTTCCTGTGGCCCCAACTACATGAATTTCAGCGTCCTAGTTTTTTGGCAACTAGGTCTCACCGTGTTGCTGTTTAACTGGCTATAGGCAATCCCTATTTCTACTCTAACAGTTTTTTCTTTCGCACATCTCAACTGCGGAACGCCCTTCCGATTTCTTGCATCCCTAATGACTACAATCTGAAAAAAAACTTAATACAACCTCAATCGCTAACTTCTGTCTTCTGGAACCTTGCTCATTTTTTGTCCTTTCATCAATCTTCTTCGTTTTCAATATTCTCATTTACTTTCACTTTCGCTTTGACTTTTACTTTCATTTTCACTTTCATTTTCACTCCCTTTAAGTCCCTGCGCTCTAGTGTCATTGGCGCCTTGCAACGGTTAAAAGAACAAGAAGAAAAGAAAAAGAGCAAGGATAAAGAACAGTTGTTGGGTAAACCTCGTAGAAGTACAGACGACCTCATGTAAGAATAACTAAGGAGTACAGATTAAAGGAATTTCATTGCATGTTTCTACACTACTGTATCCAAAGAACTAACACTGTATACCCGCAGATATTGATCTTTAATGCAATTCAGCCAAAAGGACTTACCATAAAACAAAGCCAAAGCTGCGATTCGGTCCACCGAAAAGGCCACGTTCTTGACTTCCTTTTCATAAAATATCATATACATATTTAATGTAATTTACGATGTCGGCATTAAAATGACGTCCTGTATAAAGTTGGGGTTCATGACGAAGAAAATAGAATATATGGAAGATTGGAAATGTTACATTTCTTGATGCATCCAAGACTAAATCCGATGGAAATTGAGAATGACAACTTATGTGAAATATGGCTTGCAGGCGTGCATACCTATATACTTATTACATGAGTCGATTCTTCAGTATAGGGGAATATATACTGCATTGCATCAACAGATCGGTCGGGTAAAATAATAACAAAGCTTTCATTATGAACAAACTTATTGTAACACGTTTCTCGCAGGCGCCAAAGATTGACAGAGGAACGAGTGTAAATTTGGGTAAAAATATTCTTCCATACTTTATCTACAATCAAAGTGGTAACAACCAGAAAATGCTGTAAATCATAATATATACGACCCATCGATTGGATTTAAACATGTATCAATATGGTGATTTCCTTTCGTCTTTTAACGATAATGTGATTAAGCTTATCAGACAATATGAAAGGAAACTTGTCTATATTATTTAATGGAACATGCATTAATGAAAAATTGCTGCATAAATATACACAATATATATATATATATATATATATATATATATATATATATATATATATATATATATATATATATATATATATTTAAATTACTCAGAACATTTTTAAAAGTTACTCATAAACATAGATCCATGTACGCAATTCATTATTTCGTTTTCGGATCTGAGGGAGACTTAAATGGCGAAATGCATTATCGAATATATTTCTAAACAAATCTATTCTCTGAACGGTTTCAATTGTTAAAACTTTTAAACTTTGTCGGGTCTATATACCCTAAATTTATAACACACACACACACACACACACACACACACACACACACACACACACACACACATACACATATCCCCAATGGTTACACAAATCTGTTTCATGCACGATGCAATCGTCAGCTGATCATTGAAAACTGTTCAGTCACTTTTTCTCATTTGTTGTGCTACCTGTGAAGAAGAAAAAAAATATATTTATTCATTTATTATAATTTTATCATATAGACAAAACCATTTTACTCACTACAAAGATGCAACTTGGTTTCAGTGCATTTTAACTGCACATCTACGGATTTACAGGATTGTTCATAACCATTTCCAACCCTCACCCGTCGAAGTGCAGTTAAAATGCACTGAAACCAAGTTGCATCTTTGTAGTGAGTAAAATGGTTTTGTCTGTATGATAAAATTATAATAAATAAATAATTATCGCTCTACTATCTGTATCGAGCTCTTTTTTGAATTAACGCTGCGAACGTTAGAATTTATATATTACTTTCGTTCTCATCGCATCGGGTATATATATATATATATATATATATATATATATATATATATATATTACGATCCGCTTAGGTGAAACAGTGGTAGGTTTGTCTGGCTCTTTAGGTTTAACTTAGGTTTCCTCTACTGAGCGTATCGAGCAATTTTTTTTTAGTTATTTTACTTACTCGTATCGTTTTATTTTTTTTTGGACACTGAACTTGGATGCTAGACGATTATTTTCAGCTGACGTACATGTTCTCTGTTCTTTCTTTTTTGGCACCATTTTTTTCCCTTTGGTATTTGTTTACTTACAAATCAAGGCACCTAAGGTTTTCCAGACGAGTATACTTCCTTATATTTATAAGATTACAACTAGTATATATATATATATATATATATATATATATATATATATATATATATATATATATATATATATATATATATATATATATATAACGAACGTCCCGTTTGCTATGGAAAGTCATTGTAAATGGATTCCCTTAAAGAAGTGAAAAAACCTCCTCATACATACATAATTGAAAACAACTTTTATTTAAATTCGAAATCTGAAGTGATTACTCAATTTCAATATATAATTTTCAGTATCATTTTTTTTTTTAATTTTAAAAAATCTCTTCGTATGATCATATTTTGTTTTGTCTTTCGTGGGGGGGATAAATTTACAATTAATCTATATAACGGACTGAACACCCTGTATTTACTTTTATAAGATTAAATAATTCGGTATCTACAGTGCTTAAGTATAGTAATAAGAAAAATGATTGATTGTTTCGTTTTTTACGGCCTATCAACCTTTTGCAGGTTATTTAAAAACAGAAAATGAGTTTTTTTTATATATTCTTTTAAGATAATAAGTGTTCTGGGATACAAGTCCTACTAATTAACCTTAGCTCTGAAAGAAGTAGCTTTATAACTTTCCCAAGGGTATTTGCGCGTAAGTGACATAGAAAAGTACAGACTGTACAACTCGCTGGTCGTCTCCCTTCTCCTTTATGGATGTGAAACATGGACACTGTTGGAAAATAGAGAGAGAACGGTCCAAGAGTTTGAGAACAAATGCATGAGAAAACTCCTTGGCATTTTCTATTGGGAACAAAACCAAAACCCAATGAGTTTGTGCGGAAAAGGGTTGAAAGATGCGTGGGTCACTATGAACCGCTTTTCGCCACTGTCAAACAGAGAAAATGGCGTGGTTTGGACACATTACAACGCACCACAGCCTGTTCAACACTATCATGCAAGGCACCGCTAACGCAAAATCTGGTTGAACTATGTCAAAAAAAAATGACAGGTATGGCTGTCTCAGAATTGCTGATGGCTGCTGTTGATAGACCTTTGTGGAAAAGAGTCAGTGTGGATTCTACATCCGGATCCGCCTTTACGATTACAAAACCCAAGGCGATGATGATGATGATGATGAAAAAAATTCAGACTGGAATTGGAACTCGGCTCTCCGTTTAAGAATTCCGAGCCATTTACCATTAGACTGCCTGCACATGCAAGGTTACCACACTTGTATTCCCAAGTGGTCACCCATCTAGGTACTAACAAGGCTCGACGTAGCTTACCTTCAGTGATCAAAGATTTGGCAGTAAGCCAGGATAACGAAAATTATTTCCGTTCCTAATGTCTATTGTACCGCAATATACATGCATGCATGCATGCATGCACACACACACACACACACACACACATATATATACATATATATATATATATATATATATATATATATATATATATATATATATATATATATATATATTAAGAAATCTCTTTTCTCTCTGCCTGGTCTTCCCTGTAATGTTTTGTTGTTGGAATCTAAATGACAGCCATTGGAGAATAACACAGAAAATAACTGTCGGTCAAATTGTCAACAGATAAATAGTGATTTATTCTTTAGACATAATCTCATATTATTTTCATCAGTATATTCTATAACTGTATTAGCAGTATAACCCGTCATCGCCCGGGTGTTTCATGACTGGGAATTTTGGCCGTTCAGTTGGAGCAGTTTAATTTTAAAGTCAGTCCACCCGAAAATCAATATTAGTAACATCAATTAGGTGCAACTGAGGCATATCCCCAAATGGGGGGGTCACAATTGTGGCTGGCCTGAAAAGGGCCATTTTTGCGTTCTCAATCTTGCAAGGAAGGAACTTCATCCATGGACGGTCATAATAATAATGTACGATAATTTTTATTTATAATATATTTTTTTATAATTCTAATGATCTTTTGCATTAGATTTCAACTCTTTAAATTGATTGTACGCTGTTTTTTACAGTCATTAAATTTTCTCTTTCATTTTTGCGCAAAGTGTAAAAAAATGAGTTTTTTTCGATTTTTTACTTTCAAGGTTGTCATTTTTCCAGTCAATTTCGTCTCAAAACCAGCACTGAAGAATTATCTATAAAAAAAAACCCAAAAAACCCCATCGAAATCGGATGAAAACTGTGGAAACTCATAAACAACATCCAATAACACACACGGACACACATACACGCACATTTTGAGAATTGTAGATATAGATTGCAGAAATCAGCAGTAGACTTCTCACTAAAATTGTCAGTTTTCATCATTGTCATTCTGATGGCACCTTAATCGTTAATAGAATGTCTTCATCTGCTAAAGTCGTACTGTTTGGTATCTATGATGTTTAATCAGGTTTAAATTTAAACATAAATTAGCAAATACTCAATAACGTATTCGTGGGTGGGATTTTGATGACAAGTATTCTGCTGAGCGCATACCTGCGTGCATGGTTACATTTGATATTCCCTGATTATGTATCCTGTTAAATTCAATTTCCGGAAGCGATAAGATACGAACATGGCGGTTATTAAAAATATCATTTTCAAATGGACATAGCGTTTCTTTTTCTTTCTTTTTTTCTGGCAAAGATGCTTTAGCAGAACAAGAGTAAAGCGGTCGACCATAGCAAATAATTATTAAAAACAAAAAAAGCGATATGGTTAATGATAGATAAAATATATTAATTTCATCCATCCTTAGAATAAAACAATTGTAATGAATATTTCATACCGCAATAACGCAGATAATATCTAGTAATCCTCCCTTTATCAGAGCCACTTTTTATTTGTTTATATCCTTATAGATCTTATCAATTTCCATTGGAAATTGCATGTCATTGATATTATTTTCTTTGCCAAGTTTTGTCTATTTGAATCAATATGTCAGATCTGGTCTTGGTCAAATAATTTCAATTATATGTTCAATCAAAGACACTATTATTATTTATATTACTTACATTATTCGGACTATTGTCCTCATCTTTGTCGCCATATTTATCACAACTTATCGGCCGCTGTACGCTCCGGCCTTCTTCAAGTGGTTGGAAATGTCGAACGGAATCGTTTATGCTAGGCCATAAAAATCTCCAGAGCCGACCAAGCATAGAAATGAATACAATATGGGAACCAGTAATAAGGAGTACCAGAGAAAAGAGATAAGAACAAAGAAAATTGCAATATGAGTTCTGGTAAAAACATGTATGATAACAGCAAAAATAGCAATATGAGCACTGGTAAAAATGGTTATATATATATATATATATATATATATATATATATATATATATATATATATATATATATATATATGCATGTATGTATGTATATCAGTATTTACATTATTTGGACTATTGTCCTCATCTTTGTTGCCATATTTATTACAACGTTTCGGCCGTTGTACGCTCCGGCCTTTCTTCAGGTGGTTGGAATGTCGAACTGAACATTTTATTTCGCTCACTGGGGCAGACTGTTCTATTTCCACGTGCCATGTTTCTCAAGGACACATGGCACAGTGGATAAAGGCGTTAGTTAGATCCAGTGACAGGTCCCAAAGAGTTCAATACCTGGTTAAGGCAGTGGAGAACATTCAGAGGGAAATTAACAGGAGCTACCTGATGAGTGACATCCATTAAACATGGCACGTCAAACTAGAACAGTCTACCCCAGTGAGCGAAATGAAGGGTTTAGTTCGACATTCCAATCACCTGAAGAAGGCCGGAGCGTACAACGGTCGAAATGTAATACATATGGCGACAAAGATGGGGACAATAGTCCGAATAATGTAAATCATGTACATAATACCTTATCTCAGATATTATTATTATTATTATTATTATTATTATTATTATTATTATTATTATTATTATTATTTCCTTTGATTTCTGTTGTAAACACATTTAATTTCGGGTTCCCAATTAGAAACCTAAGGTCAGAAATAACTTCATGAGGTCTTCCACTGACCAATTTTGTACCCCACCCCTCACCGCAAAAAAAAAGCAAACTAAAATAACACACATTTTACATAGGTAAAGCACTTCATAATGTGTGGGCTGTACTTATGATTACAATCTTTGTATTTCTTTAAGACATGGGCTACCATGAATCCATTCCAAGGATTTCTCAGAGCCATTTGCAATCAATCCGAGATCGCCAACTACAACTAGAATTATTGATTTCATCACGTGCCCCGTTTTTCTGATTTCTACTTCAAGATCCTTGTATTTTAATAGTTTTTTTTAAGATCTCCAAAAATACATTACAGTCTGCAGGGATTGCCATGTCAATAAGAAATCTCTTTGTATTGTAAAGTCCCATAAATTGTTAAGGTTTCTCTCTCTGTAACCAGCTCTGGGTGATGTTCTTACCAGGTTCTTGAAGTTTCACTTCCATAAAAGTGGCATATTTTCCAGTACAGATATTGGCTTACTCTATCATGCCGATTTTTATATTCAGTTGGTGCTAGTACCGTGCAACCTGATACAAGATGGTCAATTATTTTTTTTTTTTTTATCGCAGGATCTGAATTGGGGTCGACACAATTTTTCAGTATGTGTGCTCGGTAATTTCACGTTAGCAAATATTGTTCGTGTGCAGGACGAATAAAATCTTCGGTTTCAGCTTTTATCCCTGCATTAAGTAACCCCTGATGTGTACGAGGTTTGTCTACACTAGCTTGTTTTATTATTATTATTATTATTATTATTATTATTATTATTATTATTATTATTATTATTATTATTATTAAACAAAATGATTGACATAACTCTTTCAATATTTGTCAACACTTAAAATAAAACGCAATTTAAGAAAAGGATAAGTAAAAAAAATATAAAGAACCATAAATAAAGGAAAGCACTTTAATCGAGAAATATAATAAATAATTGAAAATATGCAAAAAAAAAAGAAAGGAATAATGAAATAAAAAACAAAAAGACTGACTTTGTAAATTGAATTTAACAAAACTTGTTTAAAATGTGTGTTTACTTAAAAACACCTTATAATTGATTCCATAGAATTTATTCAATAATAATAAGAGGAAGCAACATAATAATAGATTATTATTAATAATAATAATAATAATAATAATACTAAGACTACTACTACTACTACTACTACTACTAATAATAATAATAATAAAAATAATAATATAATATCAACAATCCCTGTAGTAGTTGGAGCCATCAGATTGGTTGGAAAACATTCCAGCAGACTCATTGAAGGGATTCCTGGAAACTCGTGCTTTAAAGAAATACAAAAAAAAAAGATTTTCTCACAAGTAGACCCCACATCTTACGAAGGGCTTTATCTATGTAAAATATGTGTGTGTTTTATGTTTTTATTTTTTTAAATTTGTCAGTGGAATATGTCATGATGCCCTTTCTGACCTTAGGTCTCTGGGCTGGCCCTCGGAAATAAAATAATAATAATAATAATAATAATAATAATAATAATAATAATAATAATAATAATAATATATGAATAATATATTCAGTGGATGCCAATATCGTGCAACCTGATATAAGATGATCAATGGTTTCTGGATATTTGTCACAGAATGTGTTAGCCCAAGATGCAGATTCTGTGACAAATATCCAGAAACCATTGATCATCTTATATCAGGTTGCACGATATTGGCATCCACTGAATATAAAAACCGGCATGACAGAGTGGGCCAATATCTGCACTGGAAAATTTGCAACTCCTATGGGAAGGAAACTGGAAGAAATTGGTACGAACACCACCCTGACCCGGTTACGGAGATAGGACCTGTTACAATTCTATGGGACTACACAATATACACTGACAGAACAATCAAAGCCAACCGCCCAGATATTGTTATTAAAGACCACAAACAAAATAAGTGCCTCCTTATTGATATGGCAGTCCCTGCAGACTGCAATGTGTCTTTGAAGATATTCGAAAAACTGTCAAAATACAAGGACCTTGAAATCGAAATCTCAAAAATGTGGCACATGGGAACATCAACAATTCCTGTTGTAGTTGGAGCCCTTGGACTGGTTGGAAAAGATTCCAGTAGGCTGATTGAAGGGATCCCTGGAAGTCCATGCCTCAAAGAGATACAAAAAATTGTTCTGACAAGTACAGCCCACACTTTACGAAGGGCTTTATCTATGTAATTTTTTTTTTTTTTTTTTTTTTTTTTCAGTGGAAAGTGTCATGATGCCATTTCTAACCTTAGGTCCCTGGGCGGGACCCGGAAAGAAATGTGTAAACGCCAGATATCAAAGGAAATAAAATAATAATAATAATACAACCCTTAGAGAAGAGCACGATTTATGAAAGAAAAACATGTTTTTCTCAAGACAAGCGCCGTTTGTACAAAGACATACTTTTTTGTAGATTTTTCTATTTTTCTACTTGTATACAATTTTTAAACATAATTTAAAGAAGACAGACATACTGATGAAATATTGTAGAACGTTGTCAAACACTGTATTTTTTTTAAGTTTCCATTCTAAATTCGTGTTGTACTCAAGTTTATTATTATTATTATTATTATTGGATAAATTATATGAATGGAGTGAAAGTATATTTTAAACAGGTTTTCTACAAGACTGTTTCATTTCTTGTTGTATCTTCGAATTGTCGAATCATATGCTGTAGCTTCTTGTCATTATCCCAATATATCAGCCGTCCATGCAATCTTCAGGGAATTTCGAATTAAACCCTTTATTTAATCTATAGGATGTATAGTTCTCGTTCCGTTAACAATGTCTCGGGATATCTCCGCTAGTTCTAATTTAGTGCTACTCAGTGAAATAAAGCGTTGGTTCGTGAATTTGGTCAGATAGTAATTGTGAGTTCCCTGGGTCGGACACTATACACTTGGATTTGGATAACCTACAGGGAATTATGAACTGAACCCTTGATCGTTGAAAACGTTGTGAGAACGATAATAAAGATGAGGACGAGGGTCTGAATGTAAATAGTGTAAATAAAATAAGTCCTCATCCCAGAAATTCAGACAGAAATGTTGTTCTACAGAAGGATGGTGAGAATGCCATGGACAGAATATAAGCAACCAGGGAATGTAAAGGAAATGGAAACAGAAATTATACTTATGTATATAAGCATAAAGGGGCAGTTAAGAAAGATGGCTTGGAGAATTTAACACTGACAAGTCTTATTAGAGACAAGAAGGACTGAGGTAAAAGCGACTAACATAACAAACTTCTGTAAATAGATGAAAGAATATTATTAAGAGTTACAAAGAGTAGGAAGTTGTGGACGGTCATAATCACGCACGTACTCAAGTCACGTAGAAGAATAAGACTTTCGGCCATCTCAGTATTTATCAAGAATTACATGTCAGTATTCTATACAACATTATGTCAGCTACATCCTCGTATATTGTGTAATGCTATCTTTCAAATTAATTCAAATATGCGTTATAATTTCGATTTAGTCTGTGAAGTTCATTTTACGTTGCAGTTGACTACCTATGGGAAATTATAAATCCATTTCTTATCCCCCCCAGCTATGTGTTAAATAGCAGGGTAGATTGGAATTTCTATCTTCTATCTGGAATTTAAACCGTACAGAAGACTAAAGGAAACTACACCACTATCTTTCCAAAGTAGTCATAGCTTTCCACATATAATAAAGAAAATAAAATCGGGGAGAGTCATGATCACCTACGTCCTGAAGGAATACATTATTAAAAATATAGTGATTTATAAAGCGTGGCTTATATGTGGCACAAGACCGACAGTATGGGGCACCCAGTGGATATCGAACCCACTACGCAGTCGTAATGAGTCTCGCAAAACAAGCTTGTTAACCATGACACCAGGAAAGTTTTTTTTAAGCACAGCTTAGATGTGGCACAAGGCCAAAAATGTACAACACCGAGTGTGTATCAAAATCACTACACCGTCGTAATTGACATAGCGAGACAAGCTTGTTAACCATTACCCCACGTTAAAGTACCCCAATATATCTAGAAATATCAAAAGAATAACACTAAAGAGCTATCTTAAACTTAAATGTACATGTAATATAAAAAGATACAATGCAACCTCGGTTTTCGAACGGCTCACACGTCGAACAAATCGGTTTTCGAACTGAAAATTCCGGATGAAAATGCCTCGGTTATCGAACAAAATTTCGGTTCTCGAACAAAGCTGCCGTACCGAACGGAATAATTTCTGAGTCGACCGCCGTGTGTTATGTTATGCTATTTTTTCCCAATTTTATTGTACTGTGGCTTTTTTTCTCTACATTGATTCCTACTGGAAAAATAGTTTCGGTTTACGAACATTTCGGGTTACGAACGGCCTTAAATTAAATTTGTGAACCGAGGTTCCACTGTACTTGGAATATAAATGTACATATACTGGTATTTTTGTAAGAAAGGATTAGATGTAACACACGATCGGAAGTAAAGGGGCACCCAGTGCGTATCGAACTCACTGATCACTTGTTCTGATGAGACAAGCTTGTTAAACATTACACCACGTCGAGTTGCCTGAAATGAATTTCTAAGCGTAGCTTAGATGTGGCACAAAAACCGAAATTATGGAGCACCCAGTGTGAACCGAACTCACTATTCAGTCGTAAATGATCTAGCGAGGCAAGCTTTCTAACCCTTATGCAAAAAGTCGAAGTGCCGCGATGTACATATATGGAATTATGCCGGAAATAGAAATTTGACACAACTATGAGAGAAGCAGCAAAAAAGGGCAATGCATGGTTGTGAGCAAAAGAGACAGGCCAATCTTCAAGCTGTCAAATGGAGACGGCAAAATTGAGGAAGTACATCAATTCTAATCGATTCCTTTCAGCAAAGGGACAAAGTTTTCGTTAGAATCGACCGTAGTCGGGATCTTCGTGTCAATGAAAGCGATCCTTATCTTAGCTGTAGAATAGAGTATGTTTATCGCCAGGGCTACATAGTATGAATGGATGGTAAAATATACTTTTAAACATATATATTTTTATAAAACACACACACACACACACACACACACACACACACACACACACACACACACACATATATATATATATATATATATATATATATATAATAAAGTTAATTGGTAATCCGTATAGATAATTCCAGGGAGGATATAAATCCTGAGAGCTCAATGTAGTAAACAGAGCAAGTAATAATTCATTCATTCAGAAAGCTATGGTATATTTGATATTTCGGTTTCGCTTCGTCAGACCTTGCGGTTTCAAAGCTTGCTTGGTCTGACAAAGCAAACGATTTTCTGAAGTCTCCGATTTGTCATATATATATATATATATATATATATATATATATATATATATATATATATATATATATTACGATCACGATTCCAATGTAATAAATTATAACTATGGAATAATTGGGTTTGAGCCTTTTATATATTCTTACTCTGTCCTGGACATTGCGTTCTACCTACATTCTATCCTGTGGATGACAATATATATATATATATATATATATATATATATATGTATATATATATATATATATATCTATAATGACCACGAATATTATATATATATATATATATATATATATATATATATATATATATTCTTATAAAACGAGGAAAGGAGTAATGAACTACTATGTAATATCCAATCTTTCCGATAGTGAATGCGGGACATTCCAAAGTCGAGCCTGGTTAGTGGGTGCCAGCTTTGGAAAAACATGTGCTGTAAGCTTGGATGCGCTCGAATTGGAATGGTTTACGACTTGACATTGGAAATCGGAGAGCAGATGTCCAGTTCCAGCCGGGATTAGTTATATTCACTCACGCACAAATAGCATTGAAAAAAGTGTATAGATCCCTCACCCGCTATTTGTTCATTTCTAGGACTTGTACCAGTTGATAATTATTACTTCCAATAGGAGTAGATATGTCCGTATATCGTCGAGTTCACATTCCTTTCCGGGTTTTCGAATTGAATTCAATACATTGTTAGGGCAGTGGAGAACTTGGAGTGGTGAATTAACAGGAGATAACTGATAAATGACATCCATTAGACATGGCACGTGGAACAGTCTCCCCCAGCAAGCGGAATAAAGGGTTCGGTTCGACATTCCAACCACCTGACGATAGCCAGAGCGTACAACGGCCGAAACGTTGTGATAAATATGGCAAGAACGATGAAGACAATTGTCCAATTAATGTAAAAAGCAAACTTTTATCCAAGTAATTTTACAAAAAAAAAGTTTTGTTTTTTCCAATTTTTGCTTTTCATCCGGTTCAAATACCCCACTTCTTTTGAACAAGTTTGTAGAGGTTTATCTCTTGTTTTATTGTTCAGGATTGGGTTTCCGATTCCTTTAAAGTCTACTTCAACTCTATACATCTATCGTCTCCGCCTAAACACTGACATTTTATTTACCATTTATGGATTTATTTTTATCAATAGGGGTTTGCCTAACGTCCGGTTTGCATTCATTCCCCGGCTTTTGAACAGGAATAGTGGTTTATCCCTTATTTCCTGTTTAAAATTGATTTTCGAAAGTCTTTTTATTCTTTTCCACTCCCCGTACCCCCTTACGTTTTGGTGGCATTATCACCTTGCTTGCTGTAAATTTATAAAAAAAATGCGCCAAAACTGCTTACAATCTCAAAATATTTCCTGGCTTTAAAATATATGTAAAAGTTTGATAACTCATAAAATATCAATCAATTAGTGGGCAGTCTGTTGAAAGATGAAGAAATGGCTACAAGCGACAGAGATGAGTAACGAAGAAGTTTAAACTGAGACTAGGAACTAAAAAGAAAATTAAGAAATAGACTTTTCTGTGACATATATTGAGGATGGAAGGTTTGGAGAAACGAAGACGTATAAGACTAAATGCAGCAGAAACGAGAGAAACGGTTTAATAACATCCTATATATATATATGAAAGAAGAAGACGTCATCTAGAATTGTTTGTAAACATTTGTAAGGGATATGCACTTTTCATGAACATATTAATCGTTTGGAATCAAGAAAATTGCCATCACCTAAGGAAAAAGATATGTTTTTAAAATAAAACTTTAAAACACTTTCTAAATCTCTTTTTTACTCCAGTTTATTCAATTCAAGGCCCGAGAGCCACTTAAGGGAGAGGGTTAATGAATGCGATGTGTGACCTGATTGTAAGATGAAGTACTATGAAGTGAAGATTATGAGGATAAGTAAGATACATTAAGACTGAGCATAGACTTGAAGAGGTTAACATTTTCGTGTTCCTGGAAGCAGCCACGCGGTACTTTGCTCTACAACACATCCATTGTGATCACGGGTATTTTTTCAAGTGACTGATGATTCGGGTGACCTTTAGAAAATTTCTAGCCGAATTTAAAATTACGGTGGCAATGATGTCTAACGATTGGTTGATTTGTTTTTTTTTACGGTTTATCAACCCTGCAGAAAAGGAAAAGAGTCCGAATATCCAAATCCAATTCTAGGATCTTCTCACATGTGTTGGTGTAAGCCCTCTCTGATTCTCCAGATTTGTAGCCCTACTCACAACGACTCACCAAATTTAACTCATATTTGGGGTAGGATGGTCGTTGAATTTGAGAAATTCATCCACCCTTGTAACAGTTTTTTGTTTTTTTTGTACAACTCTATTTCCAATTATTCTCCTTACAACCAGATCAAGGGTGAGAAAGCCGGTTTCGTCGCCGACTACTCAAGCTTTTGAAATCAGAATTGTCCTTCTTGACCGGTTGTTACTCAAGGCAATGAGATACAGTCTATCCTGCAATTTACCCATAGCTGGAAAGGTATTTCCCAATGGTATTTGCATATAAGTCAATGTCACACACTACGAAATGATAATTATAGATATTGTTTCCTCCAAGCAGAGTTTACGCTATTGACTGTGGACTTCAATGTACAATTTTATATAATACTATATATATATATGTATTACGAAATGGACAAAGTCCGACAATTATTTTAATATATTTTATTTTTATACGTTATTTATATAGACATAAACATTTAAGTAAATGGTTTGTTTATAATAAACAGTATTAAAATTTACCTGTTTGAACATCCGTGAAATTTTCATAGAAAATATGCGTCTTCCGACAGGAATCGAACCTGTATCCTCCACGGAACCGTCATATAGTCTGACGTGCTATACCAGTTTAGCTACGAAGGAAACGTCTGGTTGGCAATACGTACTATACCAGTGTTGCTATATTTTAGATGAAATTTCTCGGACGTTCAGGTTGGTAAGTGTTGTTAACACTGTTTATTATAAACAGAGCATTTACTTAAATATTTGTGTCTATATAAATAATGTATAACAATAAAATATATATAAATGTAACGAGCTCCGGTCTCTGCTTCCCAATCCTAGTCACTATCCATTACGCCACTATCCGAATGTAAATGTTGTAAGAGACATCTTTCTATATTACAATTATAAAAGTTAGCGCTATTTTTTTAAGAAAATTTGATGCTGAATTATTTTGATAGGTTGATCGAGACAATGTATTACTCCGCACGAAAAAAATCCCCCAATAAAAAAATCCCCAGTGATATGACAAAAGTGTGCCTGAAAATGATGCATACATTATTCTAGAAATCACGAAATAGTACTGACACGATTATTATTTTTTCTCTATGAACACCGATGTTGATTTTATTAGATTTTTATGGCATATCGGATTTGATAATGAGTGAATATTTTTATTGAACTTAGTGAAGTGTTTCCTCTGAGTTCTTTTTTTCGTTATCTTTTTATGTTGGTGGTGGTGGTGGGGAGGGGACGTAAAGATGGGTTATTCAATTAATGGTTAAAATGATCATGTTTACAAAACATTCAGATAATTCAAAAATGTAAATCTCTGAAGGTAATTCTAAGCCATTACTTGTATAAAAAAGGTATGCATGGATAGCCAAGTTGTTTATTAAATAATATGGCTAAATTCTTGCAACGTATAAACAAATATATTCAGAAATAAATAGATTAGTACTAGCTTGAGATATGTATCAGTTTGTGGGTATACCCGTTTTAATGGATCTAGCATAGACAACACATACATTAATACCATTAATGCAAACACAGACAAATACATGCATATATCGAATATGCATATATACATACATACATATGATGAAAAATATGGAAAAGACAAAACAAAATCCTAATATGCAAGTTTACTGTTTTAATGTTGCTTTATTGTCGACGTCAGACGTTTCGGTCTAGTAGACCAACTTCAGGACATGGTTATTAGAAACATACTTAGGATTAGACGATATTTAAGTCAACATGAAGAGACGATAGGGAAGAAAGGGAACGCTGACTTTAGAATTTTCAGTTGTTCTGTTTCTGACTAGTCTTGTGTCTATCGACTCTTCATGTTGACTTAAATATCGTCTAATCCTAAGTATGTTCCTAATAACCATGTCCTGAAGATGGTCTATTAGACCGAAACGTCTGACGTCGACAGTAGAACAACATTAAAACAGTAAACTTGCTTATTCGGATTTTGTTTTGTCTTTGCCATATTTTTCATCATACCGTCGGATCTACATCCACATATTTGCTTACATACATACATATATAGATACATACATACATACATTCATATATATATATATATATATATATATATATATATATATATACATATATAAACAGGGTGGGTCAAAGGTAGGCTTACATTTAGTTGGTATGAGCTTAAGGTTTATTTAAAACATTTTATTACATTTATATATATATTATTACAATATATATTATTTATATATAAATATATATTATTACAATATATATTATTTATATATAAATATATGTTATTACAATATATATTATTTATGTATAATATAAATTATTATAATATATATTATTTATATATAAATATGTTATTACAATATATATTATTTATATGTAAATATATGTTATCACAATATATATTATTTATATATAAATATAAATTATTATAATATATATTATTTATATATAAATATATATTATTACAATATATATTATTTATATATAATATATAATATTACAATATATATTATTTATATATAAATATATGTTATTACAATATATATTATTTATATATAATATAAATTATTATAATATATATTATTTATATATAAATATATGTTATTACAATATATATTATTTATATATAATATAAATTATCATAATATATATTATTTATATATAAATATATGTTATTACAATATATATTATTTATATATAAATATAAATTATTATAATATATATTATTTATATATACATTATTACAATATATATTATTTATTATAAATATATGTTATTACAATATATATTATTTATATATAAATATAAATTATTCCAATATTTATTATTTATATATAAATATAAATTATTACAATATATATTATTTATATATAAATATATCTTATTACAATCATATTTTTTCCAAACTCTCTATTTACATTTGTTTCCTTACTGACACTTTTTAGCACAGTTTAATCTGTTTAGTCAGTTATATGCTATGCGCGATACACACTTAGGCGTTCATGTATCTTTCGATGCATTTTTTTTTCCGCAGTAGGTTGCCATTATTTCTGCGGTAGAACCCGGTCTGTCCTGCTATTTACCCATAGGGGAGAAGAAGAGGCTTCATAACTTTATCAAGGGTATTAGCACGTGGATTTGACTTGAATCCGAACTCGGCTCTCCGATTCCTCAATCCGAACCGCTATCCATTACTCCACCGTCTCTCCGAATCTCTTACGTGTGACATGTTGCTCATGATGACGGTAGTCTTTGATTATAGAATCCAGAGGTTGTCATTGAATATCTCGAAGACAGTAGGGAAGCGTAGTTCAGGTTAGCAGTGGATATCTCGATAAAGTAGCAGAGCGAAGTTCTTCCTTTTGTTCTGGTCATCTTTGGTTCTGACAGGTTGGCACTGGACATTCGGAGAGAGTAATCAAAATGGCCGCCTTTATACAAGACGGATTGAATATTTTACGCCTTCTGATTGGTTAATCTTCTTTTGGGGAACTATAAAGTGGGGTCAAGTCATTTGGGTTTGCTCACTAGTACTTAATGTACTCAAAATAACTTAACACAATTTCCGATATGGTAGTTTTAATTACTCCCCATAGGTTTGCTTTGCTATTATATTGTTTACAAGTTCATATATTTTCATTTTCATAATTCGCCATAGATTTTCGATCGGATTCAGATCAGGAATTGGTGGTGACCATTCCATTATCTTCTCTCTTGTAAATCTTTTACGCTTAAAGAATTCGCTGGTAAGCTTAGATACACGTGAAGGAGCATTGTGCATAATAGCACACTTCACTTTAAACCTGCGAGATTTGGACTTGTACCATGCAAAGAAAATCATGTTATAAAATCGCAACTGTTCAGTTTAACTTCTTTATAGACTTTGAATGGTCCAATAATGGTTTGGTCGACAATTTCAGCCCATATCATAACACTACCGCCTCCTTGTTGCCTTCTTTCAACCGCAGGCATGACACACTGATATTGGCATTTTATATGGATATATGTATATCAAATATATGTATACAGAGTAGGCCAAAAGTAGGCTTACATTTATTTCCATATTTCTTTCACGTGTTAGATCTAATTTATCCAAATCATAATTAAAAACTAGTAGTCCATATAAAACACATCATTATGCTATTTCGCCCGTCCTCTCCGGGACAAACGACTTTGCTCACAAAACATCACACTAGCTGCATCTAAATTATTCAGTACCGTGTATTTGGATATCTTACTTGCATATTTAGCTACTGGCGTCCTAATAGTTTCACAATTAAATAACTGCAGGCAAACTTGATGAAACTCCCGTAATTACACCGCTTGTTATACATAGTGAAAAAGTCGCTTTCTAATATAATCAAGTTGAAATGGATTATGTTTCTAATTTATTATCAATGTAATTACTGACGTGTGCTTATTGAATTGTCAATTTAACATGTTTTACACTTCATTAGCTCATAAAAAATTATGTTCACCTCAACGACGACAAAATACAACAAATTAAGGAACTGTTTAAATTCGTATGAAATTTACGTTTATTCTTTGAGTTATTTCTTACGTTTGTAGAAACAGTTAAATTTAATTATCGGGTTATAATGCTTTTTTAATAATTTATTTACATGAACATTTTCTAGCATATTCTAGAACCTAGGTTGTTCTAAACAAACATAAAATATTCTTTCAGTAAAAATGCCTTAATACGTGACCACTGACAATCCGTCCGACCTGAGTGTTGTAGCATACCTTTGGACGATAATGGGTATGTCCCCTTTCACATAAATACAGTAGTAAATACTGTATGTGTGTCTGGAATTGGAGATTCGTCTCCAGTTGTGCTGGTTAAACCCTCTGCCTCCGGACAGAGAGAGGAATCCTCAGACGAGGCTATGTCGAAGGGCAGTGTCTCGGCTCGGGAAACAGCTACCCGACCCCGTTTTATACGGGATCAACGGGGAATTTTTGGCTGAGCTCACAGACTCGGATACCCCACCATAACTTCGTCCTTGTGCCACATCTGACCGGGGGCGTTTGGTAGTTATCCTGCAGTTGGAGATTTGTCTCCAGCTGAGCTGGTTAAACTCTCTGCCTCCGGAATGAGAAGACCCTATACCGAAGGGCATAGTTTCGCCTCAGGAAACTGCTACCCGATCACGTTTTATAAGGAATCTACGGTGAATTTTTTTCACGAGCCTAAGGGCTCGGATACCCCACCTTAAACTCGGCCTTGTTGCCACATCTGACCGGGTTGGGCGGTTGGTAGATATCATGCAGCTGGAGATATGTTTCCAGCTGTGCTGGAGATTCATTGTGGAATTCACTTGACTCACTTCTAGCAGTTGAATACTACTTCTACGCGCCGGTGGCACATCTTATATGTGCTGTTCTTGTCCTAAGTATTATCGTTCATTAGCAACCTTCGTTTGATTATTCTATTCAGAAACCTTCCCTAGGTTATAAATCTACATCCGGCACAAGGCCTCTGATTGGGAGGTTTTCAGGAGCGTGGAACCACTTCCTAATTGTTGTTGTTCCTAGATCCAGCTTGTCAAGCGGTGGTAGCACCTGTTAGGGCTCCAGCTATGGCCAAATAATTAATCTCCAAATTGAGGTCAAAACGCTAGGAAAGTATAAAAATAGATTTTTTATAGTAAAAATACAAACCATACGTTTTTGAAACCAAATATTAACATCAATATATTTGATTCACGACAAAAGCCCTCTTCAAAAAAAAATACGTCAATGAAACCAGATCTATAAAGTGATTTCTTATAAAAAATAATATTCTATTCATACGAACCTATACTAAAACTCTTGTCGGCATTAAATAGCTCAATGAGTTTGATATGTCGTAAAACAAAATGAACCAACTCAAACCAAACAAGAAATAAAAATAAAAGAAGCAAAAATAAAACTTGAATGAATTAAAACGACTAAAGAAGTGAAAGTGAAAGTGAAAGTGAAAGCAATTTATCGTTGCAACCGTTTAACTTAAACTCTTGAAAGATTTCGAATACTCCAAATCTAATGTAGTGACAATAAAGATAGTAACAGTAGCAGCTCTAAATAAACCTTATATCTCGAATATAAAAACACGTGAACCGTAAAGTAAATTTTCTCTACCGGGGTTTTCCCTCATTCGAACTGCTACCAAGAACTTTGTACGCTGTAGCTAGAGGGGCTGTGAACAATTCACATAAAACACACCAACACAGTAATTTTCCACTATAAAATATTAATGAACATTTCGTTGCGTATACAATTTAGGTCTAACAAAAGAAACTCTTGTTTTAAAATATACTTTTGTTAATTTTCTTTTAATAGATGTTATATTTGCATTGCAAATCAATTGGCCTGTTCATTTGTGCATGTATTCCTTTTCACCACCTTTATTTCATGTGCTGTAAAATGTTCCCGTAAAAAAACTTTCACATTTAATTATTGAAGTAGCTAATCACTAAACTGACAATCCCTTCCTTGCTGAGCTTCAGTATAATAAAATAACGGGCAAAATCGTTTTTCCTTCCATATCAAAATACGAGATAAATTTCTCGATATTCAACATTAGCTTTATTCAACTCTATATTTCGTCAATCATTATTGCACTGTGTAATTATGTTCGTGTTGTAGCATACCTCCGAACGATAATGAGTATGTCTCCATTCACATAAGTTGCTCTGCTTTTGGAGATTCATTGTGGAATTCACTTGACTCACTTCTAGCAGTTGATTCTACGCGCCGCTGGCGAATCTTATATGTGTTGTTCTTGTCCTAAGTATTAGCATTCATTACCAACCTTCGTATGATTATTCTATTCAGTGACCTTCCATAGGTTACAATATATATATATATATATATATATATATATATATATATATATATATATATATATATATACGGGGTCTACGGGGAAATTTTAGCCGAGCTTATGGGCATCAAATATCCCACATTAAATTTGGCCTTGTGCCACATATGACCGTATTGGGTGGTTGGTAGATATCCTAGAGTTGGAGATTCATTGTGGAATTCACTTGACTCACTTCTAGCAGTTGACTAGTTCTTCTACACGCCGCTGGTGAATCTTATATGTGTTGTTCTTGCTCTAAGTTTTATCGTTTATTACCAATCTTCGGATGATTATTCTATTTAGTAACCCCTTCCCTAGGTTACAGCCGTTGGCCGAAGTCCTCATCCGAACGTGGATCATACATTATCTCTGGGTTTGCTGCTTTTTTCATTGATCAAAGTAAGTGATGTCGTATTTTAAGATTATTATTTTAATTATCTATATATGCTTGTTTTTCTTTGTTTATTATTTTATATTTTTGTTGTATTATTATGCATTTATAATCTTTGTTTATTAAAATACATATTTGTATATTTTTTAAAGATAAATCGAGGAATACATGGATCGTTTTATTTTTAATGTTGTTTTAACAAGTTTACTTTATTTTAAACGTCTATTATCATTAAGAATTATCATGTTCCTTTTTTCTATGTGCCGTGTCCTTTCAGGGCTAGGCAATCATGGCTCTGCACCTCTATTCCTTGCAGCTCTCAACAAGTTCATTCCCTCTGCTACCTCCCGCAGGACACGTTCTGTCATCAGGCCATTAGATATGTCCTTCGTTGATTTCCCTTGTCTCTCTTTCCTCTATTCGACCCGTGAGTATCAGATTCTCCAAGCCCTCTTTCCTCATTATACATCCCAGGAACTTCAGCTGCCTCTTCCTGGTGTTAAGTATAAGCCTTCTCTTTGTTTGCATACTCACTAAGACCTCATCGTTGCTCACACGCTCGGTCCATGATATCCTTAGCATCCTTCTGTAGAACCACGTCTCCGTCGACTCGAGTCTCTTCTTCATCTTTGAGGAAATCATCCAACATTCGCTGCTATAAACAAGTACAGATGTCACGTAACATGTATGGTCTATTCTTAAACCAGTACAGATGTCATGTAACAGCTCAGTATTTTTTTCTTCGTTACCAAAGAAATTGTCCGGTCTTGCAATACTCTACAATATAATAGAATTATTACTAAATTAATTTAACAAATACAATCTGTTTTCTGTTCTTATTATCATGTTAGAAGATTTAATAGATTGTATTTGTTAAATTAATTTAGTAATAATTCTGTTGTATTGAATCGTAAAATTTCTCTTCTTTATAAAAGAGTAGGTATTTTTTTTAAATTGAAGGAAAAACATTTCGACTCGTAAAAATGAAGACAACAGTCCGATTGATGTTAATGTTATAAATCATTAGAAATGAATTTACAGTAATATCAACCAACCAAAATCCAAATATTTGGATTTCCGCATTACAAGAGTTAGAAAAATGGCGTATAACTGCCATATCATATAAATATTTCATGTTAATTTTTCTGATGAGATTTCATCTTTGGTAGTTCGATTTATCGTATTTCATCCTAGTATCAGATTGGTAGCAAGGTCTGATGATTTTACAGTCGAATTGGCGGGATGTAACCGTAAGTTCTATGCTAACAGCTTCTTCTCTCGTACGTCAGGTTTCTGACATTTCATCGCTTGTATAACTCTCTTCCAGCTTCTTGTTTTCTAGTCAAATTTGATCTTCCAAAAATTTAAATGCAATGCCAATCGTCGTCTTTTGTCTTCTTAATATTTTCCTGTTATTGTTCTCCACTCTGAAAAATGCATTTCGTTTTTGCATATTTTTTCTTGCGTCTTAGTGGCTTTATTGCCTTGTTTGGGGTAAATTAATTAAACAAAATATTCATAGCTATTGATCTTTAGTGGCGTGTCCTGTGAGCATTAAATAGAATAGTTTTTATATGTCACAAAATAGCAGATTAATATTTAAGAGGTTTTCTCATTCTCATGCTCCAAGAAGTACGACACTGGATTACCTTTGATCCTAGATTAATTAGTAGCTGTCTCTAGACATGGCTACCCCACAACCGACGGCTAATTCTTTATCATTATGCACATCACACGGTAAAAGTAATCACCACTGTCACCTGACGACATGATCAGAAAATGTCATATTTTGTCACAGGAGGAAGATGTCATGACCATATATGGGCGCGCTAGATCTTCTGAGATCAGCTGCTATCAAAATCTTAAATGTCATTCTTTCCATATCATTCCAGCGTTTTACTATTTGTTTCAAGGTCTATAATCTTACCGTAATCTCGATCCTTTCAATGAGATTAACGGAAAAGATCACGTTTGGCTTCCATATTACCAGGAAATGATTCAGGTGGAAAATAAGTCCCATATTTAATGCGTAACGATCTTTACAGGAAATCAAGCGACTCTCAGAGAATATTTACGTCGACATCAAAAGATAATTTTGTTAACTAAAATATTAGTATAAATAAATGTTTCATTTTGTTAGCCTTATTTACGGTATATCTACATTTTTGAGGTATGCTGAATGCTGTAATAAAATAGTAATTAAGATGTAGGCATTTTTTGCACGGGAAAAGAAAAAGTAGATATAGGTTCGCTTTCCCTTAGAAACAAAAGGACATACATCTCTATTGTCCGATTACTGAAATTAATCAACGTTGAGCCTGGTTAGTACGAAGATGGGCGTCCTGCTTTCCGGTGGGCGGGTGGTGTAATGGATAACGGCTCGGAATATGAAATCGGTGAGCAGAGTTCAAATTTCACTTCCATTTGTGCTAAATAATTTTATTCTACACTCATTCAAACCGTACCGATGTATGAAAGGGAATACATCGATATGGTTTTTACGAGTGTAGAACAAAATAGATATAGGTTCGGCTTCACTTAGACGCAAAAGGACATACATTGGTATGGTTTGTATGCGTCTAGAATAAATAGACATATGTTCGGATTCCCTTAGACACAAAAAAGACATACATCGGTATGGTTTTCACGAGTGTAGAAAAAAAATAGACAATTTTTTTAGCAGAAATGGAAGTGAAATTTGAACTCGGCTCACCGATTTCATATTCTGAGCCGTTATCGATTACACCACCCGCACATCGGGAATCATAACGCCCATCTTGGTACTAACCAGGCTCGACGTTGATCGAACAACAAACGGTGTTTCAACGTAATATGGCCGCAACCCTAAAGTCACGACAAACTGAAATGAAGATACTGTATGTTGAGATTCGGAACCGTTTACAAAGGCCATTGAAGCCCTGTTTGTTAATCGTTAGCTCCGTTGGACTAGCTAACCTGTTCGCATGCATGTGAAGCGCTTCCCTCGACTCGACTCGGAGTCAGGAGAAAGGTCTGTCGGTACAAGCGATGCCGGGATCAAATCATGTCCATCCCCTGTCATTGGTGTGTCTGGTGATAAACCCGAGGAGCGCAAAACTCTACCTCCGCTTCCACTTCTTCAAATGACATTTTCCACTGATATGAAATGGTGCCGTTATATCAAATCAATTGCTACGTTAACTTTTCTCCTCTGAATTCCTCTTGCACATTTATAAATTTACCATTCGTCAAAGAATTAAATACTGGTGCCATATATGGCGTTGTGCTCCTGCTATTTATCTCGAAATTCGGGAAGAAATTCAAAGAAAGTGCCTCTAATGGAATTAATCCTGACCTGGCACCGCGACGTCAGTCATTTTCTCACCAACGTCACGTGGCTTCCTACTGTTTTTAAAAACATTTTAATGGCAACTGTTTTGATCATTTTCCCCTCGTTTCCCGACTACTTGAATTAAGCGTGTTACTAGATTGGCAATTAGGTCTCACCGTTTTACACTTTAACTAACTAGACGCAACCTATTCTAATAACTTCTTTTCTCGCACTTCTCATCTGTGGAACTCTTTTCAAATTTCTTGCTTTCCTTACACTTACAATCTTCAAACATGTATGCGCAATGTCAATCGCCATATTCTTTCTTCATGAATACTGTTCTTTTATTGTCCTTTCCTTACTGCTCCTCACTAAAGTCTTCTCATTCTCTTTCCCTCCCTGTAACCACTTAACGTGGCATCATCGCTATGCTTGGGGTGAAGTTTTTAAATCCCCAAATATAATCCCTTATATATAATCCCTTAATATACTTTCTAAACAAATATAAATGCTGCTGATGACCGGGTTGGCTGGTGACGTGTCTGTATGGAGACCATAGAAACCAGTGAAGCAAGCTTGGTCCAACAACCAGGAGAATGTCTCCAAGGCGTCACGCGCAAAATTTTACCTCTGAGACCGTCCAAGATCTTTTCCAGATGCCCTACATACAGAAAAGTGTGACACAAGAACACATCCAACACGAGGGAAAGCGGAAAACTTCGATAATGTTGACGGAAATGTTATTGGTTAGTCTTTACAAATCGGCTCTTTTTTTTTCACAACTGAACAATTAGACTACGTCTTTTGCAACTTCGATCTGAGCTGATAAGCAGCTGCCACACTCAAATATGAGCGTTCCAGATTGCACAGCCCATATATATAGATTCGATAATAGGACTTGAGAATCAATGTTATCGCCAAAAGGTATACTAATACAAAATTCACTTGAAAAAAGCACAAGACAAAAAAACAAAAACAAAATAAAAACAGAATTATTCTTAGAATCCCCAAATATCTTTCAGCTTTAAATAACCTATAAAAGGTTGATAAACCGTAAAAAATCAATCAATCAAGCAGATTGCACAAAGAGTGATCCATTCTTATTCTAAACAAACGTTTGTAGTTAAGTATAAAAAAAAAGAAAAATATGAACATTCTTTGAATGTTAAGATGTATTATATATATATATATATATATATATATATATATATATATATATATATATATATGCGTTTTAACCAATTCTTTGTTTGGAACACAATAACGTAGCTACTCAACTCATTTTCCCTACAAACAGCTATACAGAGGCTACTGGCTTACGTCGTTGCGAAAGAGGCTATTGGTTTGAAAGTAAATCACCCCCGCAATGAAATAAAGTGATTTTCCAAGCGTAGTTTTGATATGACACAATATCGAATGTATGGGGCACTCAGTAAGACCCTGAAAAATGAAATATGTATGAATATAAATGTTTTATTTATGATTGCAAATAAAAATATTTAGTGATAAATAATTAAGTACAATTGATTAAATTATAATTTTTATTTCTTTTCTTAAATAGTCTTTGCCAAATTATAAGCTTATATTATACGCGAGAGTCTACTTTGTCACAGGAAATGCAATATGTATTCTTTTCAAGGACACTGTAAACATTATCCATTTAATTAACGTTGTGTTTACGGATGTAAGGAGTCAGATGCATGAACAGTGTTTATAACTCTTCATTACTGAAGATCAAAAGTTTCCCCCATTACTGATATATAATATCTTCCTTTTTGAGTAATTGCGCGATTCGAAATTGTAAAAAAAAATCTTATTTTGATCTTTAAAAAAGCAAATCAGATTTAAATAAATATCACTGAAAAAATAATCTGTTTGAAACTGATAATAGGATTCATAAAATTTTGTTTACAATTTTTTGTATAGCTTGCTAAATTTCTATTTTATCTTATTGAATTTATGTGAAAAGCGGTAAAGTATGCTTCGGCCAAGGGTTTATTTGGAACTCATCCAAATAAAATGGCGTCTGCAATATTACCTATCGTGTGTTCATATGCAATTATACCACGTTACATTAAAGAGAAAGAGTATTTATTATTTTTTTTCTTCAAAAGATTCTCCAATTTCTAAAAGATATCTTCCTGCGAACAAATTGATAATTAGCGAACCATCATGTTGCCTTCCAGTACTTTTTCGGACTATTGAATTTATTTATATGATATGCAACATCCTACGGTTTCCTTCGTTTAGAGCCTTCCATTTCGCACACTCCAGGTTTACAATGCGCGTGGAAAAGAGTAATGTTATATACGTTTAAGAAGAGGCATTTTCATTTCGAAGAATATTTTTTTTACAGACAACAGAAAATATCTAAATAAATAAACGCCAAATATGTCTGTTTGTCCGTGTAACGGAAAACCTTTCTAACTCTGCGCACACTTGATCTGCATAGACATATTATATATTTTTGGAATAATGATGATTTCGGGATTGAAAATCTACACTTTATCTGCTGCTTGAACATCAAGCATTGGGATTTGTGCCCGGATGTTGAAGTAACTGTTAAAAGTTCGAAACCTCTTTCTATTTTAAATAAATAAACGACAAATTCTGCCCTTGTATCTGAAACCCCTCTGGGCCCACACTTGCTCTACACAGACATATATTTTTGGAAATCAGTATGATCCATGAATTGAATATGTACTATTTATCTGCAGCTTGAACATCCAGTATTGGGTGTTGTGCCCGGATGATGAGGGAACGGTTAAAAGTTCACATTTTAAAATAACAGGAAATTAATTAGTGATTTTAATGACCATGACTTTATAACATGAAAAAGAAATTCCATAATGGATAATTTTTTTCACGCTCGCTCTAATCAAAGCACAGCACATTGTCAACTGTTTTACAGTTAAAGGCATAACGAAAAAATGACGGTAATGCATAATAATACACAACTTTGTATAAATACTTGTACTAATGAACAACATATAGTATTGTAGTACAATCAGCCATGAAGATGATCTTGTAAGAAGATCAAAAGCACTTTAGAAATGAAAATAAAAGAAATTTAAACAACTATACCAAATTTCTCTCATTCTTTAACATCAATACACGGAATGTTATTCGTGAGTATCAACGGATTTTGTTAAAAATTAGCAGAGATAATGTTTGTAATTTATTATTATTATATATATATATATATATATATATATATATATATATATATATCATGTTTTTGCCATGATAGCAAAACAACAGAAAACAAACCCTCTTGTAACTGTAAAATCGGGATGAATTGCCAAGTCGGAAGTACGTGAAATTCTGAAAATGGGGTATACCAAGATACAATTTTTCCGAAAGAAAACATAAACGACAAAATATACATAGGGATATCCGCTGGAAATTGGAAACAAAGACATTCCTTCTCCAATGCTTCCCTGAGACACCAAATTGATCTATCCAAGCATTATTGGAAGATTGAAGATAGTGGTTTCACCCCACTAATCAAATGGTAAATCATCTGTCGGTCCCAAACCCTCCAACAACCTCGGGAACAGATGCGATCTCTGTATACAAGACAAATTGCAATAATTAAATACACAAATGCTAACCAGTGGTTAAATCAACGGAACGAACTTATTTTCAAGTGTAGGCATACATTTAAAATCCCCTAAAAACGTTTTTTTTATAAAGGGTGGGTAATGCACATTTAAAGTGTTTATTCCATTTGCCAAAAGTTTTCGGTCTGATAAGCTGAATATATAGATATTCAGGAAATAAATTGTAACCGAAATGAATATTTAAATTCTTCTTCTTGATTATTATTATTATTACTATAATACTCTGTAGTCTACATTGAGCTCTTCCTGGATTAAAATCCTTCTTGGACTTATACCTACCAGTCACAAATTTGTAATACATATATATATATATATATATATATATATATATATATATATATATATATATATATATATATACATACATATATATATATATATATATATATATATATATATATATATATATATATAATCAAATGGATATTATTTATTATGTTTATTGTTTATTCATTCATTTATTTATTTATTTATTTGGTCTTATATATTTACATATTTATATGTTCTTATTTATATGCTTTTTATTTTATTTTATTTTCATTGATATGTATTGCTTTCATTAGTATATGAATTTTATTTTATGACTGCATATTTTATTATTATTATTAATGTTAATACTTTTATTAAGTTTATTAAGTTACCTACCCGTTTGAATTTCCATACGGATTTTTCTTTTTGATAACAACAGCGTCTGGTTTTAAATTAGAATTTATAATTCTTATTTCCAATCTTATTTTCGATCTTAAATGATAATCTGGACTTAAATTTAAATCCAAAATTAAACTAAAATTCATTTAAGTAATTAACAACAATGATAAACCACATTAACAATAAAATATTTTGTGATAACCAGAAATATTAAATAACCCCAAATTCGTATCTGAATGTTGCAGATGTCATGAAACTCCAAGTTGTGCATTCAGTGTAGGGTAGTTTTTTTTAATATACATACATACATATATATATAAATATATATTATAAATTAATTGATTTAAAATATGTTTTTTTCGCTACACAGTGATACCATGTTTCACAAATGGAAGCTAAAGCCTCTGAATTTAATTTTGTTATTAAACCAAAGACATTAGTTCCATTTCCTCGTCAAGAGAATTTTGGAGTAACTTATTTTTAAAAATTTACGGTTGTTAAAGGCACAGCAAAGATTCATAATTGAGTGTTTCCAAGGATATCGAGAAATCCATTCATCTAGACAAGGGGTGGTAGGGGGTTCAAATTTTAATTTTCGTTGTATTAGTTAATAGTTACATTCGAAAGCGGGGTTATGTTTAGGGATCGGGGTAGGGATGTATCTTTCAACAAATTCTGACATCCGCTAAATTCAGGTCGTCTGGGGTTTTTTTGTTTTTTTTTTTCCTAACGGCAAAAATTCTTACGGTACTTTTTCTATTTGTATATTTAAAGATTTTGAGGGGCTGTTTAGGCTAGAATATGTTTTAACCTCATTTCTAAAAAAAATTATTTTTAATATTTAATATACTATATTTCTTTTTTAAAACCAAGTAAATGTATTAGAATTACTTACAGTATGTAAAATTATTTTTTCTTATCGAGTATAAATAATATGTATATTGCCAGATTATTTTTTTTTAATGTAAACTTTATATATATATATATATATATATATATATATATATATATATATATATATATATATATATATATAAGTAAGTATTGGAGTATATAAAATAAATTCCAATAACCCAAAAATACTATTCTTAAAAGAGTGCCCAAGGTTAGAGCAAATCTAGTATCTGAAATACAATAAAGTTGTGTTTTTTAACAACAATCGCCGTATAAAATATGAACTGCACCGCCATTACGATAATCCGATATATTTAACAAATTTAAATTATTTAACATTCACTCTCAATGCAGCGCCTGAAGATTGCGTTGTGCTTGAAACTCAGAGTCGTGCTATTGGTGAGGAAAAGAATATATATTCATTAATATATAATTTATAACTCATGTTATCTTACAGCGAGGACTATTTTATCAAAACCACCACTCAATAGTAGATATTATCTATTTATATACTTGTACATATATATATATATATATATATATATATATATATATATATATATATATATATATATATATATATGTATGTATGTATATATGTGTGTGTGCGCGCGCGTGCGTGTGTACATTTAAACGAACGAATATAAAATTGCATAAATCATTTTGCCATGTGTCATAAAAATGAACGTAGACGTGTGTGATGTGTTTATTTTTTTAAAAACCTTTTCTGTTATATGCAATGGAGAATTCCTGCTGGGTGTCTCTAATTACATTTATTAATGCATGATTCATTCTGTCCGATCTATATGGCGTCAATATCTGTTACCTTGTTGTATCCACGTATTATATTGGTGGTGTTTATAATGTGTAGTCCAATATTTATATCGTCTTAATGCGTATTAATATGCTCTTTGATGGTACTTTGTTCTGATGAATGCCACGTAACACATGGGGATGGATGTGTACCCTATATAAGATTTATACATAAAACATACCTCATCATATGCGTTCTACACTCATAAACTGTAAACTTCCTGCGTTTATATAATTCTTCTAATACATTTAAATACAACTTTGCACCAAATGACCTACTTATAGCTATTATCGTTTTTAAAACACACATATGTAAACACACACCGATTATAAATATATTGTAAAGAGGTATAGAGGGGGAAATAGAAATTAGAATTAGTTATACTTTTCACATTTGAAAAGTTAGAGAGGAGTGAATTATATATGGGAATTATAGAATTATATTATGGAAATATAGTAGCTAATTAAGTTAAAGGCCTATTACGGAAATTTGAATTAGTTTTTGTGTCGACATTTTAACACTAATTCATTCCTCTGATTCAATAGTTAACTTTGATTATTGTATTTTATTATTCTAATTTTTTCTTCTAAACATAAATCTCACTTATCTCTAATACTATTAGAAGTACGTGCGGAACCTATAATCCCGCCTAGAAGATCTATATTGAACAAGGCTACCTCACAACACTAATAAAGAAATGTTTTGAACTAGCAGAAAAAACACCTCTCGGCCAACTACGAAATCCAAAACCCGTAACGTCGAACAAACCCTAGCCTATATCACAACATACAATATGAACAATCCAGAACTATTCACAGAACTTACAAGAAATCTAGACTTACTTAACAAGAATGACAAAATGAAAAATATACTAAAAGCAACCGAAATAATTAAAAGCAAATGCCAATCTAAAAACCTGAAATATATATTAACCTCATCCAAATTTAACCGATACATATGACCGGGGGGGGGGGTCCAAAAATGCAACCAAAAAGATGTGGGGTTTGTGACATCATTATAGAAGGAAACTCCTACACTTTTGAAAACCCCAAAACGACATTTCTAATAAATAAAAATTTAAACTGCAACTCCAAAAATGTGCTTTATGCACTCAAATGCACAAAATGCAAGAAGTCATATATAGTTATCAGCCAAGCACTAAACAATAGAGTTCTCCTTCACAAAAGGAACATCAAATTGCAACAGAAACCTCTATGTATCAAAACACATCTATAAATGTAACCAGGGTGACTTTAAAATTATGCCTATGCACTAAAATGACGATTATTCTTACCTACAAATACAAGAAAAAATTCATAAACAAATTTCAGCCAGCACGAATTAGATCATAACCCCACCCACAAAACACACAGGAACACATAATGGCCGAATACAGTGGCCGAACCACTCATATGCATGCTCACACACGAGTATCTATGGAACACGAATATATATACACATATTGGCAAAAAACAAATAGAGAATACTCAGAAGCACACACACGAACCCTACACAACATAGGAAGTGTGTGTATGTTTATATATCAATATATATATATATATATATATATATATATATATATATATATATATATATATATATATGTATGTATATGTATATATATATATATATATATATATATATATATATATGTGTGTGTGGTGTGTGTGTGTGTGTGTGTGTGTGTGTGTGTGTGTGTATGTATGTATATGAATATGTGTATACTAATTCATTATAATAAGACAGTATATATGTATGATGAGGGAACATGCACATGCTTGCAAAACCCCACAAAATGCAAACTGAGACAGATCTATATATATATATATATATATGTATGTATATGTATATATATATATATATATATATATATATATATATATATATATGTGTGTGTGTGTGTGTGTGTGTGTATGTGTGTCTGTATGTATGTATATGAATATGTGTATACTAATTCATTATAATAAGACAGTATATATGTATGGTGAGGGAACATGCACATGCTTGCAAAACCCCACAAAATGCAAACTAAGACAGATCTATGAACACACAGTGGTCATTAAAAATAAGAATACAGATATCTATCCGCACCCTTTCTCGGACCAATCCTAATTGTTTTATTACCCTTCAAGCAGAAGAACATTCTCACCGCCAGTCCAAGAAAAACATTTGTGTCCATACCGCCCCAAAAAGAAAATGTTTAACATCGAAAAACATAAGGAAAATTCATTCATTTTAATATGTGAAAAATATCCAATTTTTTGCCTGAAGAAGATCACGAGACCCGAAACATGTTGCAAAATTCTGGAAAACAAAGCATAATATATATCTAAAACAATCCACATTACAACCAAAAACGTTTGCGATTTCTCTCTTCTTTTTAATATATATATATATATATATATATATATATACTCTCATCTGTTTGTACACACTCTTGAATAATTGAACGTATCCATCTTATTTCCTTTTGATAAAGTTCTCCAGCTACCTAATTGTTCAGTCCACGCACTGTGCCTTTCCCGCTTCAGTATTCCGTTCCCCCCTTTCCCCGCCACTCGCTCTGCCATGTTTCTGTCGACCAGTCCATCCACGCCTTAGTCAGCCTGTTCATTGGTTGTGTCCTTTGGGCCAAGCGGTTTAATTGTTGTTTGTTCTACTGACGTGACCACGACTGTTTGGTATCAACCGATCAACAATATCAGCTAGTTACACATGGCAACCGGATTGGCTTTAGCTTTGGCTTCGGACAGAGTCGCCATTGGACGCGCATGCTACGAACGAAGGATGTATGCAATGAAAAGAACAGAACAACTGGCTTGATCAGCACTGAAAGAGAAAGAGAGCAAAACTGAGAAATAGAAAGATTTGTAAGGGTATAAGGCGGACGAGTAGGAGGTGGAGAGAAAAGCAATTGTAATGTCCAGGACATATCTATAAAGAGAGAGTATAAAGGGAATTACGGATGGCCCGGGAGACGATGGAGAGAGAACATGTCCAGGAAGAGAAAAAGGAATTACCAACTGTGTTGATAATAACAAGAGTTTTAATTCTAGGCAACAGAAGCTATTCGAGGAAGAGCGAATATGTAGGTTTAAAACATCGTTTGGATGATAAACAGATTAATGAAAAATATAAATAACAGAAAAAGAAAAAAATATTGTCGGCTAAAATAGTAGAGATTTCAATACAAAAATTCATCCAATACAAGGCTCGAGAGTCCCTCAAGTAAGATATTTACAATAAAATAATAATAGATATTCTTGATAAAATAGAAAAAAAAGACTCTGCAATATTACTAGTCCTGAGCTGGCACATCGGTTCCTGTTACTTTTCCACCGCCTTAACGTTGATTCTTTTTGCATTTCTATAAATATTTTCATATCTGTCTATATTTCTGACATGACGTATTGTAATTATTTAAACATTTACATGTTTCGGACTGTTGTCCGCATGTTTATTGTCATATTCACGGAGTTTCGGCCGTTGTTCGCTCCGGCCTTCTTCAGATGATTAGAATTACGAACTGAAAATTTTATTTCGTCCACTGATATAGATTGTTCTAGTTCCACGTGTCATGCCTCTTCCCGAAGTCTCAGTCCCCTCACTTAACACAACTCTCCAAGGTTGTGTTCACCGCTACAGTAGAACTCACAATTCTTCGGGTCAAGTTACGGGATCCTAGCAACGCTTTTATCCACTGGACCTAGTGACCTTGAGGACTGCGGTGGTGAACAAAACCTTGGAAAATTGAGTTAAAGACAGCTAACTGAGACATCTGGAAGAGGCATGGCAAGTAGAACTAGAATAATATATACCAGTAGATGAAGTAAAGAGTTCAGCTGGAAATTCCAATCACCTGAAGAAGATCTGATCGTAGAATGGCTGAAACGTAGAGAATATGACAATTAAGATGAGTACAACAGTCCAAACAAAGTAAATAATGTAAATACATATTTTCATGGTAATTGTTCTGACAAGATTTCTTCTTCGGTATCTTGACTTTATGAATTTAAACGCAGTACTAGATTGGAAGCTAGGTCTCATCACTTTAAAATTGAAGTTACTAGATGTAACTGTAATTTATATGTTTGTTTTCTCGCACTTCTCTTTTGTGGAACTCTCTTTTTTTTCCAGCGAGCTTTTGATCGCAAACAATTTAAATGCAATGTATATCATTATCGTCTCTTTTCTTAATCACTGTTCATTTAGTGCTCTTTCTCCTTAATAATGTTCTTTTGCCTCATCCCGCAAAAAGCAACCCCTTTGCGTCTTAGTGGCTTTTATAGGGAGTTTTATGAATCATAATTCGGACAAGGCGTAATAATGGATATTAAACATTACGAATTTGCGCGGGAGCAAGCGAAAAGAGCGTAGGTAGAGAAGTTATATTTTATTTCGTATGTGGAGATCGAAAATTGAGAGTTAAAGGGATTCAATTTTACAGCGTCTAATTAGACACAATTACAAAGTGTTTGGAAGTATACCCGCCAGCTACAAACGTAGCTCCTTAACAACTGAATCCGATTGACCCTTGACTAGAAGATTTCTGGGAACCACCCACGTGGGAGGTTCTTCCAAAACGTGTCAGATATTGGGAAAAATCTGAGTGGAAACGAATCTGATTTGATTTCGTGGAATTGGAATGGGGGTCGCCTAGCTGTAAATATCTGACCCAGTGACGCTAAAGAATGGAACACATGTTAGGAACATTTGCCATGGAAATAGTGACAGAGTAGAGACAGGTCAGGCAAATTAAAGAGGTTTACGGGTGGAAGGCTATTCCCCCTCCCTAGAAAACCCTATAAACGATATTGAACTCTTAAATCTGAAATAGGAGGGAATGAGCAAACCCAGTCCAGATAAAGCAGCAATACTCCATTGTTAGGATGCATGGGGTGATGTGATGGATATCGCCCCGGAATGAGAAATCGGAGAGTTCGAATACCAGTCGGGGTCGTTGTATTCCCTTATGTGCAGATACCCTTTGGAAAGGCAGAAATCTAACCAGCTGTGGGTTGAAAAGCAGGACAGGTTCTGCCCCATAGCTTGCGTTGGCAATCAGTCTGCAGCAGAATTAAATGGCAGCCTACTGCGGGCAATCGTCTGCAGAAGCAGTCATGAATCGAAATCGACAAGATTCACACAAGAAGTGTGTATCACGCATTGCCCTTGACTACCGTATTAGTCTAATCTGATTCTTGTAAACAGAAAATATTTTAGATTAAAATAATTTTTGGGAGGTAATAATGTTTTAGATATACATGTCGTACAATTAACCCATAGCTGGGGGGGGGGAGAATAAGTGGATTCAAACATTTCCCAAGCGTTTTTGCGCGTAAGTGAATATACCGAAACCGACCGGAATTGGATCTCGGCTCTTCGATTAACATGATCCATTACACCACCCGCACATCCAAGCTTACCGAGCCTGGTATTCCCAAACGGCCAACCGTCTAGATACTGACCATAATATGGATGACGTGTTAGAACCGCTGTTACAACTCTATATAGCCGTAAGCCGTCAACTGTTTTGGGGTTATTTCCTACAGAATTTTGAATTACCCACCCAGTGATGATCGAACTCATTACACAGTAATAATGTTCAACCATTGTTGACCATTATACCATATTGAGATAGGATGGTTGATTTGTGGCTTGTCAATCCTTGTATTATTTCATATAGAATTTTGTATTGTGCACCCAGTGAGGATCGAACTCAGTACACACAAGTAATGATCAAAACGACAAGGCACGCTAAACATTACATAATGCTGACGTGTCTTATTTAAAAAAAAAGACATGAATGAAATAATGAAAAATAGAATTGCATATAATATTAGTCTAGATTTAATTTTTTGCTTTTATGTTTTTATGCCTTTTTTTTCTTTTTTCCCCCATCTATTGTAGAATTATTTGCTCATTTCGACTAATTTCCTGGATCGATCAGTTGCATCATATCCCAGCGCTGTAAGTCGATCTGCTTATTAAGCGTCACTAAACCAGACTAACCGCGTAAAGGCTTGAACTCAAATCCAACATGACGATATATCGTTTTACATTGAGGCGTTTTTAATGAATTTTGCCAAGGAAAAACTAATATGTTTTCGTCGAGAGTGTTGCAAATCGTAATTGGTAAACCTTCATTAAAACAGCATGGACACATCTCAATTTCGATACACAACAATCTTGTTCAAATAAAAAAATATAAAATTCGACACTAATTGCAAAAAAAAGTAACAACAACTATCTAAAAGTAATAGATACCATTTTTATTTAAAAGAAATAAAATTATTATTATTATTGCTTTTAGTGCGTACGTTGTATTAACTTTATATATTTGAGTAGGCTTCTCTGTCTCTTTAAATAGAATATGTTAATCTATCTGCGTGCTTTCATCGATAACGAAATCATATAATAATTATCAATATGTATTAATTTATATATTTCCTGTCCAATCTGTAGAGGGAAGGGAGAGAAATCAATCTAAATTAGTAAACCTTTAGAGTTTACTTCCTTAGTAGTTTTAAAAATCTATACAAATAAAATATTTATCTGCATTTAGACAAAATTCGTTCCTGAGGAAAATGAAGCGCATAATAGTTCTTTTACTCCCACGTTTATTAATTGCAGTCTAATTTGTTCAAGACTTTCGTGTGAGGCGCGTAGATACATTTGTCTATTAAGTGATCGTCTTGCTTAAAGTTAGTCTTCAGATAGACTTTGTCGCTTCCGTCTTTGTCGGTCTGTTGCTAATATTTTTCTTTCCAGAAGGGTTTCAATTTTGAGTCACTGTTATATTAAAAATTCTTATTTGTTCAAGCCTTTCATTTTACGCCGAAAAATTCACCTTATTTATTGAATGAACCTCGTATATATATATATATATATATATATATATATATATATATATATATATATATATATATATATATATATGTATATATATATATATATATATATATGTATATATATATATATATATATATGTATATATATATATATATATATATATATATATATATATATATATATATATATATATATATATATATATTACGCGAATCATTCATACGAAAAGCAGATAATGAAGTTAGTGGCATTTATATCATTAACTTCATTATCTGCTTTTCGTATGAATGATTCGCGTAATATAAAGTGAACCTGCACCACATAATTGAAATATATATATATATGTACATA
>OZ038506.1:88908558-88948558 GCA_964036315.1 Acanthosepion esculentum | reverse complement strand
TATATATATATATATTGAGATAGATAGATAGATAGATAGATAGATAGATAGATAGATAGATAGATAGATATCAAATTGTAATTTTTTTTTTACAGTGAGTTTCATCCTGTACAAGGTCCTGGGGGACATTTTAGTGAGAGTGTTACATAGTAATAGGCAAAGTTGAGCAGGCCCAGTGGAGTAATGGGTCGGATTTCAGTTGAATCCTTTGCATTCACTTACGTGCTAAATACCCTTCGGAGAGGTATGAATCCACTTCTTCCTCTCTCCCCAGCTATGGAGAAATAGCAGGACAGACCGGCTTCTATAGCCTTGGATGACATTAGTATGTCGAAAGAAATGGCAACATACTGCGGGAAAAATCAGCCTCGTCAGTCATCTATCGAAAGATACATGATCACGTAATCGTGTATACGTATTACGGCACACATTATGTGCATTATGGGACATATCTGACTGACGGATGCGGATATGTGAAGATAACGGTTAAACAGTTACACCATTGACAGCTCTCGAAATGAGGAGTGGCTGTATATATCATTATTAAGTCGATTTTTGCTTCTAGCAAAAAATCAGCACGTGATCCAGTGTTTGGGCTTTGTGGATGCTAAGCAAACACAAACGTAGCTGTGCAGGGGTCTGCAACAGTGGTTGGGTAGCCGCCATAGCAGCTTAAAATGGCTGTAAAATAAGCGAACGCTTCAGGACCCCCTGGTGTTGAGCGAAATTATTATTAGACCACGAATGATTGGGAATAAAAAGTGTGTGATAACTTTCACGCCTTCTTGTGGAACAGCTTAAATTAATAATGATAGATTAATAAAAATGTTTATGCTGCCAAGGAACAATATTTCAATTAAACAAATAATGCTTGTGGCCATCAGGTTAAAATATGGAAAATTGGAAAGTCTGTAAAAGAAGAAAGAGAAATTTTATTATTTATCAAGATCATCAACTTTGTCATAAATTATAAATAATAAGTCTTTAAAGCAGATTATTTGTGTATGCAAAAACAATAAATGATTTTTTGGCAAATTTTGTCTATCTATCTATCTATCTTTCCCAATATTTCTCTCAATCTTATATCTATGTATGTATGTATGTATGTATATATCTATCTATCTACTATCTATCTATCTCAATCTGATATCTCAGTATGTTCAGTTTCTTTCTTTCTATCTATCGATCTCAATATCATATCTATCTCTCTATCTATCTATCTATCTATCTATCTATCTATCTATCTCAGGTTATCTATACATCTACCTGTTAGGTTATACTCACTTGTGCGCCAATAATATTTACATATCTATCTATCTATCTATCTATCTATCTATCTATCTATCTATCTATCTATCTATCTCAATCTGATATCTCAGTATGTTCAGATTCTTTCTTTCTATCTATCGATCTCAATCTATCTGTCTGTCTATCTATCTATCTATCTATCTATCTATCTATATATCTATCTCAATCTGATATCTCAGCATGTTCAGATTCTTTCTTTCTATCTATCGATCTCAATCTATCTATCGATCTCAATCTATCTATCGATCTCAATCTATCTATCTATCTATCTATCTATCTCAATCTGATATCTCAGTATGTTCAGATTCTTTCTTTCTATCTATCGATCTCAATCTATCTATCGATCTCAATCTATCTATCGATCTCAATCTATCTATCTATCTATCTATCTATCTATCTCAATCTGATATCTCAGTATGTTCAGATTCTTTCTTTCTATCTATCGATCTCAATCTATCTATCGATCTCAATCTATCTATCTATCTATCTATCTCAATCTGATATTTCAGTATGTTCAGATTCTTTCTTTCTATCTATCGATCTCAATCTATCTATCTATCTATCTATCTATCTCAGGTTATCTATACATATACTTGTTAGGTAAAACTCACTTGCGTGCCAATAACCATTCCCTATCTATCTATCTATCTATCTATCTATCTATCTATCTATCTATCTATCTATCTATCTATCTATCATTTTAAAGCAGGTTCTGTAAGCCATAAAAATAAATCATTTTTGTTTAGTTGGCCTTAAGAATTAGTTTTATTTGTTGTAGGTTGGCCAGAAAAATCGCGAGAAAGAAAGCAACCGTGTGATTATTTATGTAAGTAAAATGACACGCTAACTCCAAGATGGTCGTTTTGAATTGGGAATATTTATTTTGACAAGGGTTTGTTTTCGAAAACTCATATATGAATATTTAATTCGTTTCTATCCTTCTCACACGTGGATTTGTAAATGTGAATGTCTACCGAGGGGAAAAACATTGAATTATTTACGAATGTGACGAACAGGATAAAAATAAACTAGTAACAGCACAGCATTTCTCAAATTCCGTTATCTATCTATCTATCTATCTATCTATCTATCTATCTATCTATCTATCTATCTATCTATCTATCTATCTATCTATCTCAGTTTCTCCATATCTATCTCATTCTGTTCATATATATCTATATCATTATCTTCACATCTATCTCATTCTGTTCATATCTATCTATCTATCTATCTATATTTTTGTATAATAATATTTTTGCAAGTGAATATTGTATTATTAGTCTTTTTAGAAAACAATCAACATTACTAATAAAATCCCTACTATTTAATCCATAGCTGGAGGAAAAATAGATAAATTCATACCATTCTCGAGGTCAGTGAATGTAAGGAAATTGACCTGAATTCGATCACGGCACACCGATTTCTTATTCCGAGCCGTTATCCAGTACACCGCCCGCACATTCTGACACCAACACAGGCGATGCTTCAAGTTAAAGAACATCGGATGTCATTTAAACTGGAGAGGAATAGTCCTCGCCAGGTTTCCATTGCCCAAGACACGACATGCATGAAACATTTAGAAAGACATGTGCAGGGAACTGACCCGTGCTTATCAATTGCACAGCGATCCGACTAGCACAACCGGTCATGTGTCTGCTTATGATGATGAAGAATTCTGCAAGAAGGCTTATACCTCAACTAGTACATATGAGCTTAGAATGTTTTAGGTACATGTCTATTTAACCAACCTTATAAGCTGTCCAAGTGGTTTGTCATTTCTCAGCTAATTAACTAATACAAGCGAACACCAAAGACAGTGATCAAAGGAATACCTTTTGTAACAATGAAATTATTATAAGCGCAGATATATTTTTCCAAGACAGTGTATTCTAGGAAAGGAAAATAAGAACAATAAACTTTTTAATAACAAGAACAAGAAAAATATAGAAAAAATAAAAAGGAAAGTGAAAGTGAAAGTAACACCAGGAAAAGGATTTATTTTCTTTTTTTTTTTTTTTTACTAATGGTCATCCAAGTACAAGTCAACTAGAGGGTTACTTAAGGAGTTTATTGTGTGTATGGTAAAAGTAACGGGCACAGTTAAAGATTCTGTTCTTTAAAACCACTCTTCTTCGGAAGATGCTATCCGAGTGGATCTTACTCCCTACTAAAGGAATACAAAAGGGGTTTTATACGTGGTCTACGGGGAACTTTTAGTCGAGCCTACGGTCTCGGATACCCTACATAAATTCCACCTTGTGCCACATATGACCGCGTGGCGTAGTTGATAAATATCCTGCAGTTTTTTGATTCGTCTCCAGCTGTGTTGGTCAAACTCTCTGCCTCTGGACAGAGAGGATCCGCAGACGAGGCTATATCGAAGGGCAGATTCCGGTCTCAAAACAAAGCTACTCGGCCCCGTTTTATACGGGGTCTACGGGTAATTTTTGGCCCAGCCTAGGGGCTCGGTACCCCCACATTAAATTCGGCTTTTTGTCACATCTGACCGCAGGGAGCGGTTGGTAGATATCCGGCAGCTAGCGATTCATTGTGGAATTCACTTGAGTGCTTCTACGCGCCGCTGGCGAATCTTATATGTGTTGTTCTTGTCCTAAGTATTATCGTTAATTACCAACCTTCGTGTGATTATTCTATTCAGTAACCATTCGTAAGTTACAAAAGATAGATTCATCTATCGTCCGGTTCATGATTTTTGGAGTGATCCGGAAAGAATCCTCCTGTGATTCTGTTCTTTTAAACCTCTGTTCTTGGGAAGAAGCTATCCGAGTGGAACTTCCTACTAAAGGAATACAAAGAGGGTAAGCCTGTTTTGTCTCAATGTCCGAAGCGTACCTAGTCTTAACTGAGAGGGTTAGATTTGGGGAACTAAGGAATGTATCTCGTCTGAATATTTTCTATGGAAATAGCGACGAGGTGATGGAATTCATGCAATTTTGTTTTGGATGCAAAGGAGTTGCAAAATGGGAAATAATTCGTTATCCACAAGACCACGTAGTCGCTTTTGGAATGTATAAAAAGTGGAAAGTGATAACTGTGTAGTTCCTGTCCAGACACTGGAGCATTACTTCCTGTAAAGATAGAGCAAAAGGAGTCGGGAACTAACTGGAGCGTTAGAGGGAACAGACCATTTTCCCAGCATCTTTAGCAAGTGGTTGTATATACGATTTTCAATTGAGTTGTGGGGTGAGCTTAAGTCGCAGTCCGTATTCGAGGCAAACGTATATAAATACTTGTCACAAAATAAAATTCATACATTTGCCTTGAGAGGAAGAAAAGCGTCGGCTAATATAAGTTTTCCTTTTGCATGTATATGAATAAAGACAAATATAATCATTTATTTATAAATAAGATATAATAAATAAATAGAAATAAAATATATATCAGAAGAATTATATATATATGTATGGCGTATACATGTATATATGTATGTCCATATATATATATATATATATATATATATATATATATATATATATATATATATATATATATATATATTGTATATATCCCCAAATGAAAAGAGGACGAGAATAATATAAATTCTAACGTTCACAGCATTAATTCAAAAGAGCGCTCAATACAAAGTGTAGAGCAAAAAATTATCTATTATAATTTTTACATAGAATTACATATATTTTAAATAGAATTGTCCATAACCACTTTTGGTTCTCACCAGTCAAGATGCCAACGCATTGAAACAAAAATGCATCTTTGTTGTGAGTAATTGTTTTTGCCCGTATGTTAAAATTTATTATATATCAGATAAATAGATGGATAGACATGATCTTAATAAGATAGATATATATAGATAGATAGATAGATGAACTGAATGAGTTAATAGATAGATATAGACTGAATGGGATTGATAGATAGATATTAGCTTAATGTGATAGATATGAACTGAATTATATATGTATATATCTGGTGATGTAGCTTGCTATCTAGCTAGCTAGAAACAAATAAATAAAGAAAGAAACAAATAAATAAATAAAGAAAGAATGAAATAAAGAAATAAAGAAAGAAAGAATGGAATAAAGAAAGAAAGAAAGAAAGAAAAAATAAAGAAAGAAAGAAATAAAGAAATAAAGAAAGAAACAAACAAACTAATAAATAAACAAAGTAAGAAAGAAACAAATAAAGATAGATAGATAGATAGATAGATATGAACTGCATGGGGTAGATAGATATTAACTGAAAGATATATATCGCTTATTTCTTAAGCTTAGGTTGCGTGTGCCAATCATTCCTGCAATTAAGTCTTTTATTTTTTAAATATGTAAAACACGTTTTATGACTGTGTACTCAGTCTCTTCTTTTCAAAGTCGAGATCGCTGGGAACATTTACACACAGCTAGTGCATAAATATAACTATCTATTTATATAACGTGACGATTTCCCTTCCTTATGAATATTAAAAGGTCTGTTCACAGAGATATCAGCTGAAAGGCAATATTACGCAATGAGAAACAACTTTTTTTTTTTTGCTCTTATAATTTTGTCTCATTCGCTATTCAGTTTTCTAATTTCCTCAACTTCTATATTTCTCTTTGTGCCAATCAGGTAAATATTAGCTAAGAATGGCCAGGGAGACAAAAAGCTTTCGAAGCATAGGCAACGTTAAATGAAATCCAATCAACGATTCACCTATACAGTCTTTTAAATAAACCAATCACCTTACTGTGTGCATTTATTTCTTTATTTGTTTCATTTCATTGGCCATTGGTTTTGATGTGAATTACCTTTCTTCTATAATATTATTTTATTTTCGGTCATTCATGCATTTGTGGGTTGTAGTACAACTCTTTTCTTTTCTTATTCATTCTTAATATTCTCTTACTAAATAGATTTATAATTCTGGAGCCGTTTACAATAAATATCTTTTTCTGCTTTGGCCATATGTTTGCAAGATTTGACGAGCCATAAAAATACATAAATATGCAGGGAGGGTAACGGGTTTCGTCCAAGAGTTCGAAATCAGAAGACTGTGTTCAGATTCCGGTCAAGAACAGCATACACCGAAAGGAAACTACGGCAACTTCTACATAGGGCAGCAAACGAAAGGCCTGAAGAGCAGACTAATTAATGAATTACAAGGAAACATGTGTGGTTATCAGTAGAAGTAGATAGGTTTTATAATAGATAGTGTTGTAGAATACCTACGGATGAGAATTGGTATGTCCTCATTTATATAAATACAGTAGTAAATACTGTATGTTGGTCTACAGTTGCTGATCAAACTCTCTGCCTCCAGGAAGAGAGGACCCCCAGACGAGGCTATGTCGAAGGGCAGAGTCACGTCTCGTGAAACAGCGACCCAACTCCGTTTAATACGGGGTATACGGGGAAGCTGGGGCGGTTGGTAGATATCCTGCATTTGGAGATTCGTTTCCAGCTGTGCTGGTCAAACTCCCCAGACGAGGCTTTTTAATCTTTTTTACAGGTGGGTGATGCTATTATGTTTGTATTTTCTACTAGCATGTTTCGGATGGATTCTGGCAAGTTTGTGTGTGTGTTTAAATGGTTTCTAATAGAGCTGTGGTCAGACAGGTGTAACGTAAGTCGTCTGGATAGGCATGTAGTCGTGTGGCCGATGTAAATGTTTATGAATTCAGTTTGATCAGGAACACAGTTCCTTAAGGGCCATATGAACTCCTAGATAATATTCGTTCGTTGTAATTTTGATTTTGCTGGTCTGTTGTTATTTTTGAGGATTAGTTTAGCTGGTTTAAATTTTTTTGTAGTAGATAATTAATTTGATTTTTTATTCAGGTCAGTTACGGTCGTGTATTTCTTTATATTTTTTTATAATATATATATATATATATATATATATATATATATATATATATTTAAATAAAAACAGACCACTTTAATGTTCCATGTAATAAATTATTTCACCACAGCCCTTTTAAAGGACCGCGGTCATCAGACTTTACTTCCAAAGGTTGAAGCGAAAAAAATTTCGTTTCAACCTTCGGAAGTCTGATGATCCGCGGTCCTTTAAAAGGGCTGTGGTGAAATAAATTATTACATGGAACCTTAAAGTGGTCTGTTTTTATTTTTATTTAAATTATTAGCTCTTATTTACATTGATTTTATCCTCATTTGGTCTACCCACACGGATTACCTAGTTTTTCCTAAACTAAACATATATATATATATATATATATATATATATATATATATATATATATATATATATATATATATATATATATTAGCTTAAAAGCTGCCGTATTGATCTGTGCATTTAAGTATTGCATTATTATATTAATATTTAAGCTTACCTTTTAAAAGTTCAACGATAATTCTTCTGCCGCCAGTTCATTTATAGAGAATTTGATGTACGTAAGTCCTTACTTTCCGTACAAACAATTATTTTTATTTTGTCGGTGGCCTTCGCTGGATTTCGCAATTAATTTCTATTATTCCCAAAATTATTTCTAAGTTATAAATATTGTTATAGTACAAAACATTCCTCGAAAAAAAATAAAAACACGAAAACTCGCCGAAAACAATCGCTGTATTGTAAACTTTGGAATCCAAAATTTCAGGATTGCATGTTTGGATCCGGACAGGAATGTTTTTAATTTTCTCACAGTGTCGGCCTCTTTCCAAAATGGCATGATATATTGGGTTACGGCCTCGAGGAATAAAGTTGAAAAATGTGACACAGTGACACACTGATATCCGCATTTATTATATAGACGAATCTCAGCTTTCCAAAATGAGAGATAGGAACATAAAAGTGATATGGCCGCAATGAAATTTTTTCATATAATAATTAATGTTAATTACTTCTTTGTGTTTGCGCTATTTCGGTACACAGTGTCAGACTGTGATAATATTTGGCTACTTGGTGAAAATGGCTAATACCTAAATTTGCAAAAGAGGAAAGCATACATACGAGCCAACACTAAAGTTATCTTTAAGTATATTTGATTCCTTATACAGATTCAGAACACACCTAGTTCCACCTACTCTATTCTATCTTTATAACCAACAAATCGGCTACTGTTGCTATATCTGGGCTGGGGCTACCCAATCTTCACTTTTTAGTTCTGTGATGGGTATTACGATAAACTACATATGGCAGAGGGGAACTTTAATTAGTATTGTTTCCAGTTCGACCCTGACCCGAGGTGGCAGCACCTGGTAGGATCTTCGCTATGGGAAAATAGTTAACCCTAAACTGGAGTCGAAACACTATGAAAGTATAAAAATGCATTTTTCTAATAGAAATGCAAAATATGTATTTTGAAAACACATTTGTAAGTAAAAAATATTACCAACAATTTATTTTTATGAAATAAAATAATACCAGCTATATATGTTTGTAAAAGAAAAATTGCCAGCAATAAATTTTGGAATAAAAGAAAATACTAGCAATACATTTTTGTAGAATAAATTACTAATACCCCAAGAAAATTAAATTTTGGCATTAAATGATCTATAAGGATTCCATATGCCGCTAAACAAAGACATTTGGTTTATAAATCTCAGAAATTCATACACATATGTCCTTACGGACACATGACACAGTGACTAGACCCAAAGAGTTGTGAGTTCAATACGGGCCACAGCAGTGATGAACCAATACTTGGAGAGTTGAGATAAAAGAGAAATAACTGAAACATCCGGAAGAGGCATGGCACGTGGAATTTAGAAGAATCACCTGAAGGAGGCAAGAGTGTACAACGGCTGAAACGTTGTGAATATGAATAATGAAGATGAAGATAACAATGTGAATGATGTAAATAATCTAAATAATCATAATACCTCATCTCAGGGATATAGACAAAAACAAAAAAAAAACAATAATACCGGCACGTCTCGATTGTAGAACTCCTTTCCAATATAATGCTTCCCAGTCAACTGTGATCTTCAAAAATTTAAATGCAATGTCAATCGTCATCTTCTCCCTTTTCCGGTCCTATTCTTTGAAACACCGGTTCTCAACGAAGTTAATCAACGTCGAGTCTTGTCAGTAACTAGATGGGTGACCGGTTAGGAATACGGATTGCTATAATCGCGGATGTTCAAGTAGTGTAATGGATAATGGCTCGGAATTTGAAATCGGAGAAGCGAGTTCCAATTCCAGTTGGGTTTGTTATATTAATTTACGCGCGAATACCCTTGGGAAAGGCATGAACCCGTTTCTTCTCCCACCAGCAATGCGTTAATTAGTATGACTTGATTCAGTAATATTATTATCTTAAAAAAGATTCTCAAGTACAAAAATATATATTCTAGCTTTAAATTACCTGCAAAAGGTTGATAACTTGTAAAAAAACATTCTGTCAATCATTTTATTGTTCTTTCTTTTTAACACATCGTTCGTGACGTGGGTTTTTTACCACAGAATTCTTAAAATACTCGGAATTCCTAGTTGGCTCCCTCCTATTAATCTCCTGACTCGGTGAGGGTGTTTAGCACGCGATGTGGCGCAGTTGTAGCTCAGTTGTCGTGGGATACAAGCGCCAGGGGACTGTCCATTTTCGGAAATCCGAACTGATTAATGTAGGGTTAATAATGTTTTTATTTTTTCATATATTTTCACCCTCAACAAGCATTTTGCGTCTTAGCGACTCTATTGCCTTGATTTGGGCAAAGTGATAAAAAAAAGAAACCGCAGCTTGTTTTGAAGTAACTACAATTAGTTTGCTTCCGTTGATTAAAATCAAATCACCTCTTAAAAGATGCAGTGAAAAACACACATGAATATTCTATGCAATTTCGCATTTGCGATATTGGGCAGGTGGCATCCGACACGAAAATGAAGTTGTTATCTCTACCGCCCTGTTTTGCTTACGTTTCTTTCGTTAGTAACTTTAAGGCAATTTATTGATTACTGATGACAGCGAGTAAACAGAATCGCCTAATTTCGCGTTAGTGTGAGAGAGACACACTCAGTGCAATGAAAACTTGAATAGAAACATTATAAAATAAAAGGAAGGCTCTTACTTTTGGCCTAGGTGTATATCTTAGCTGTATATATATGTCAGGAGACGAAACATTGAACATTACCTTTAATAGATCGGAGGTGATATCATGGTCCATTCTTAGCGTATAAGAAGAGCTTAAAATCGATATCTTTAAAAACTTATGTCTCCTGGACGTTGTCCAGGCAACTGAATATGACTTCATTCTAGTTGAAAGAAAAAAAATGTTCTGTCAGAATGTCTCTGTTGAGAGTTGTCACTAGTTACATTATTTAATCACGTCTTCATCTTTGTTATTTTAATCATAACGTTTCGGTCATTGCTCCATTCGGCCTTCATCAGGTGCTTGTCGAAAAAGAAATTTAAAACTGAAACCTTTATTATTTAATCTGTGGGGGTTGATTGTTTCCGCTGTCAGTGTTTTCGGAATATCTCGTCTAGTTTTTATTTATTAGTATTCACTTTTCGCTCAACCGTTTCGAGTCCAAGGACACACTACCTGGCTTAGGGCTTGAGTTCACAATTGTGACACTGAAACTATGAATTGGTTACTCTTAAATATAAGCTGGAGAAACCGTGAAAGGTTGTTTATGTCTAATATGAAGTATAAACAGGAACATATTGGCTCCTGAAAAATTAATTTCGGTTGAGCTCTTTGGTTTGAGGTGTGAGTTTGTAAACAGTGACTATTTAAGCTAATATAGAATGACTCTTCGGCAGAATTGAGTCACTGTCAGTCACTGTGTGTTTATCTAAATCTAAAAATAAACACGCTAAAATTCGCCTTCATCCCTGCCGTGTGCCGACGGCTTAGTGATAGAAGTTCCGACTGATGCCAATTCAGTCGGGTTTCGATCCTAGCTAGAGGCAACCGGATGTCTAGCCACACTGGTGAGCTGCGAAACAGTCTGTCTGTTGATGACAAATATATAGATATAGATATATATTATTAATTGATTTAAAATAGTTTTTTTCGCTACACAGTGATAACAATGTTTCAAAAATGGAAGCTAAAGCCTTCGAATTTAATTTTGTTATTACATTAAAGACATTAGTTCCATTTCCTAATGAAATGGAACTAATGTCTTTAATTTAAGGTAAAGAAGAATAGGGAGAATTTAGCACCACCTGTACAGAGTGATGGTACGAGATGTAAAGTGAAGAATGTTGGAGCTGAGTAATGGAGAGATCCCTCTGATTTCTCCCAAGGAAGGTGTATAATTCTCCAAATTTAGAAAGTTGATTAAGAAAGCTGAAATAGGGAACAAAAAAGTTTGTTCGGATTAATGCGAAATTTAGGGAATCCACATAACCCGTCGGTCCCACGCCGGTTTTGTGCCGAAGTGCATGGTAGCAGATAGCTTTGAGGGGTCGAGGACTTGCGTTGGAAATTCCCACATCTCTGGAATCCACGGAAACTTCCACCAGATCTCCTGACCATGAAGAATTTTGAATCCAGCTCCTCCAGAATTTTAGACGAAGCCCAAGTGTCACGATATAGATTGATGCGGGAAGGGGTAATTTTTGTTGTACCAAGATCTACAGGAACAATTTCAGATTAGCCCAACGAATGTTTCGTTATATCTTGGTAGTGAAGATATTTCTTCCCTTGATATAGCTTCCGTCACGGCTCGAAAGAGCGCTTCGATTACTACATGCTTTCTTATAACCATTCACCATTATTCGCAGCTCTCCTGTTGTCACAGTATGGGATATTTAATAGATAAACTGCAAGCCCAATGAATCATAAAATTTAGTATCCTACCAATTAACTCCATGTAAATTCGACATGAAATTAGTTACTACTACATCTAAAAGAATAAAATACTTAAGCAATACTAAACAAAACAATAAGCTAAAACTTGAAGCAGGAATTTTCTCGATCGCCTGTAATAATTGCCACAAAAATGCATAGGAGAAACCTCAAGGAATCTAAATAAAAGGTGATATGGACATATATTTACACAACAATACATCAATATCATTGGTTGCTTACCGTAACCAGAATGTTGACATAAAAGACTACCACATTAATCAAAGGAGAAAACAATTCACTAAGATTAAAATGTTTAGGGATTGCCTTTAAAGATCATCTAGCGCCATGGGTCTTTTAACATTTCTCCATTCCTAGCAGAACTTCTATTATCACAGTGTGGGATATCTACTAACAAAAGTGATGGAAAGAAAATGTAAAATATTCTAAGTGAAATTGGGTAGATTAGAATTTTAGCAGAGAGTCTGATAAGATTTAGCCATTGTAGCCAGACAAAAATAAACCCAACGCAACCTTACACGACTCCAAAAATTTGACATATCACAAACACCCCTGCTTCCATCAAAGCAGTGACCCCTTGATGAAGAAAAAACAAACCCTAGACCACACCTCCATTTCAAAACTATAACGAGTAAAACATTCCATACCATAGATATTCGAAAACAACGCTTGAGGATGAAAGTGACGCCCAGTGGTTAAGGTTTAATATTGGAATTTAACATACTGCTGACCAGTTTCGAAACATAGTAATTTCTGTGTCGCGATGGAATCATACTTTTAAAAAGATAATTATAATCTAGGCTATACTTATGTATCGAGCACTGTTTTTAAAAATAAAAACAAAAATACGAATGAACTTCGGATCATCAATCTAACAGTTCTTACGTATTATATCAATACACACATACACACACACACACACACACACACATATATATATATATATATATATATATATATATATTGTCATCCACAGACAGGCTGTATCACAGCTAATCCGTGTGGCTAGACGTCCGGTTGCCTCTGGCTAGAATCGAAAACCGGCTGAATTCGCGTCAGTCGGAAATTTTACCCTGAAGCCATTGGCGCACGGCAGAGAAGAAGGTGAATTTAAGCGTATTTATATTTTGATAAACACACAGTGACTGAGAGAATTCGATTCGATTTATCGAAGAGTCTTGCATTATTAGCCGTAATAGTCACTGTTTACAAACCCACACATCCGCCCCAGATATATATATATATATATATATATATATATATATATGTAAAATAAAAATTCCCAGGATCCCTGGTTCGTGTGCCTGTGTGGCAGCACCAACCTAACACATTTAGTCCGATGAAGTCTTATAAATTGCAACCTGTTACACGAAAACATTCGCGTTATTTCTTTTGGCTCTAACTTGTGTTAGTTATACGAGTTTCTTTAATCTTCATTTGTTTCACACTAAGTAGAGTTTGTACTTAACGACCAAGTCGATCCGGGCATTCAAAGCAGGACAAAGCAACATTGAAATGGGAACAAATACGAAATCTAATTCCATTTGCATACAGTCATCGGGTTTGATTGGTCAAGGACAAGCAATATGGCGTTAACCCAGGAAATCACTTGATATCCTGACCGCTGATGCTGTCGTCTGCTGTCAGTTATTTATTTTTTTCAGAAGACAGATTCATGGAGAGGCATGATAGAATATGTTTTAATTAATACTGTTGTCCGGAAGACATGGAAATACAATACCAAAAGGAACAGGCACACATACACACGCGCGTGCGCACACACACACACAGACTCACTGACACACACACACACACAGATTGATTTATATAAAGAAATTTACACATACTTTACAGATCGATAGGAGAGACTAAGCTAGATATGAATAGAATAACATAGACATATGGTTTGCTAGATAGCAAGATAGCGGAATGAACGATTGACCACGCACACACACACACACACATATATATATATATATATATATATATATATATATATATATATATATATATATATATGTATAGATATAGATATATATAGGTAATAAGAGAATCAGAGAAAGATAGGGCAAGGAATGGCTAACAATATATATATATATATATATATATATATATATAGAGAGAGAGAGAGAGAGAGAGAGAGCGAGAGAGAGTTAGATATAGATATATACACAAACAAACACACGCACGCAAACAGACAGACAGACAGACACACACACATATATATATGTAATAATAGAATCAGAGAAAGATAGGGCAATGAGTGGATGACTCTATATATATATATATATATATATATATATATATATATATATATATATATATATATAGAGAGAGAGAGAGAGAGAGAGAGAGAGATACACAAACAAACTCACGCACGCAAACAGACACACACACACACGCGTGCATATATATATATATATATATATATATATATATATATATATATACATATATGGATATTTAGGAAACATTTTAATTTAAGCATGTTTGGTTAAAGAATTTAAACGCATTATGTCTATTTTAGATTTAATCATTTGAAGTTCACGAATTAATTTCTTGGTGGCTGTAGAAAATTGCTCAAAAAAATTCAAATTTTTCTTTCAAATAATTTCAATTTTCTTAAGTATCTCCAATCTCATCTGAGGCCATCTTCAGTGGTTGTATATCTTTTTAAAATTCGCATAGGATACCTCCCTTACATAGAGGTAAAAAAAAATATTTTGAACTTATGGTGTTAACACATAACATATCCATAGATATAAGTGTCTATTGCAGCCGAAGGTCTCCGTGTGTATTTAAATGGGTCCCAATTGAGGTATGGTTTGAGACATGTACCTTGCGTCTTCTTGTTAAGCATCTAGAGGTATGTCTAATATAATTAATTTTGATTATATATATATATATAATTAATTTTGATTATATATATATATATATATATATGTGTGTGTGTGTGTGTGCGTCTATGTGTATATACATACATAAATATTACGTACATTCACAATGTATGTACGTATGTGTGTAAGTTTCGTGAAAAAACGAGGACAATAAAACTGAAGTCTTCATTCACATGTTTGCTATCTGATAGACGGTCGCTCGTTACCACGTTTCGGCCCGGCCTCACTCTAGAGACGGCCAAGCACAAATAAATGTGGAATAGAGAGCGATTAAGACCGCGTCTCTTGTAACATGCCAGTTCTTTTCCCATCGCTGCTCGACATTACGACTGATTGATTCGCACGATTTCAATGAGTCTATCAATCAATCAATCATCTGGAACATTTCAACGATTCTGAAATCGCTTTGGCAAAGAGAGAACGATGATGAGGTTCCAGAAGTAGTAGGAAACTAGTCAGGCGAAGAAGGGAATCACACACACACACACACACACACACACACACACACACACACACACACACACACATATATATATATATATATATATATATATATATATATATATATTGTGTATTTGGTAGCAATCTCGTCTTTTATACATGTTTCGGTAAAGACGACTAAGAAATCCTTACCACTCACCTTTATTGAAATATATATATATATACATACATACATACAAACATACACACACACATATATATATATATATGTGTGTGTGTGTGTGTGTGTGTGTGTGTGTGTGTGCATTTGTGCGTGTGTAATGTGTTTGAATTTGGACGCACAAGGTTATTTTCTTCTCAACTATACGTTTTGTGTGAGTATAATCTATCTATGTACCTACCTCTTCCTTTATATATATATATATATATATATATATATATATAAACACACAGACATATATATGTATATATATATATACATTTTACACTTTCGATCTCATTAATGCATATATATATATATACATATATATATATATATATATATACATACACACACGCACACATGCACACACACAATTATATATATATATATATATATATATATATATATATATGCATATATTTAAAGACTATTGTACACATTTTCAAATTTTTGCTGAGTATTTGTAATTAATTTTTTGAAGTTTGGTTTCAATGTTTTTATATAAATAGCTTCGAGAATTTTTAGATTCATACACACACTTACACATACACACACACACACACATATATATATATATATAAGCAATTAATAGAGTTTTAGCCTTACATTTGTACTGTAAACATCAGATTTTTTTATCGGCACGTGTTTGTGTAGACATACCTGTTTTTTTACGTTTTTTAATAGTGAAAATAATATCTGCCGACTTAGCCATCGAATATAATCTCCTCTTCACACTCATCTAACCTGAAATCCCTTTAACGTTAGGTTTTCTCCTGCAGTCCAAGCGTGTTTTTACCATTAAGCTGCGAAAAACCATTGCAGACATGAAAGTTTATTGTACTGTTTCAGAAATTCACATTTCAGTTATAAATTTCCCATACGAAAGTAAAACAAAATAAAATGGTAGATATTTAGATTTGCAATCTGTTTCTGTTTCATTTTCTATTTGCTACTCTTCAGTAAATTCATCGTTATCTTAAAAAATACACAATGAATATCAAACGTAATTCGACTCTATTAATCACGCAATCTGGTCTCTTTATCAATTAACTACATATCTTGTTGTTATTGCTATATTATTTAACATCAATAAATGCACCGTACACGCAATATAGCCCAAAATACCCCAGGTTGCCATAGTAACAGAATATCTTATTACTTATAAATGAGACATGATTCAGTGTTTATTGCCTATTACATTTCATGTTCCATTTCCGGCATTTGTTATAATCTTTTCACCCCAAACAAGGCAAAAAATCCACTAACACGCAGTGAGTTACATCTCTCAATTTCTGTAAGATAAGATCTTGCAACCGGTCTTGTACTGCGCTAAAAATCATTGTCTAGGTACCATAGAGAAGAGTACATCAGAACATTTACCATAAAAATATTTCTAGAAAAGGCACAGGGAAGCCAAATTACGGCGGCGGGAATGTGAATGAAGTTGAGATGCCAGCTTAGAAGCAATGACATTGCAGATTTTTTTTTTGTTTTATCAATAATCTCGAAATACAGTCTATCAACTGTTTTTTTTTCATCCCCCAAGCAAGGCAGTAGAGCAACTAACACACTGCAGTTTACTGGGTGTGAAGGAATATAAGAAAAAAACATTATTAACGAGAGAGAACAACAGAAGAAAAGAAATCAATTTGAGAGAGGATAACGATTGACATTACATTTTTGAATGTCAAACTTCAAAGCAAGAAGCTGTAGAGAGATCCACAATCGATAATTGCGAGAAAAGAAACCGTTAGTTTCTACTGGAGAAAGGCTATTCGGAACCTGAAATTGTTTTAAAAGTTGGTTATAGCAAAATTGCTGCGCACACTACTATAAAATTCATGTACATTTAGCGACAATTTGTGAAGTGAACATCAAATGATACCTAGTACTCGAGATGCCCTTTTGTCAAGGCACCTTGTACACGATCCACAAAATGGTTCCTGTAAGAAGATGCGTGCTACTCTGCGTCAAAATGGTAAAAAATGTCAGTTCTATGGCCGTTTCATCTCAGAATTGAGTTTGATCTGAAATCATTCAAACTTGCTCGTAAATCATAGCTAACTTCAGCTATGAAATTCAAGCCTCTGGCGTTTAGTAAGCAATGCGAAACCTGGACAGCTAAATACTGGTGCAAATTTGTTTTAAGATGAATCCACTCTGCATTCGTCTAAGAAACAATAGAAGAATCCCTGTTAAGAGATTTGATACAGTTCAGATTGTATGCCCTAAGCCGGATGATTTGGGGTGCTAATATATTACTAAAGTTAAATTCAAGAAGTCGAAACATCAAATCAGAAAGCCCATCTGAAAAATCAACATGAAAATTATATAAAAGGGAGGGAGAAGCTACATTATAGCGGTGGGAGAGGAATTTAAAGCTAACTAACGGGTCAGGACCGATATCTTTGCACATAAGCCCCTGAAATTCACACCACTTGTTGATCCAAATTTGCTGAATGTATTTGGGTAGAGAAAACTGTACGAAAGATTGCTGTGGCAGAAGTCATCGTGGCTGAGGTTTTGAACTTAGTATTGTTTATCTACTGATTACGTCAAACCGCTCTCCCTCTCTCTCTCTTTCTCTTTCTCTCTTTCTCTTTCTCTCTCTCTCTCTCTCTCTCTCTCTTTCTGAAACTGTTACTAAGGTCCGATCAGTATAGTATAAACTATGCTGTTTCTGTGGGTCAAACAAACAGAGATGTGACTGCTTGGGCGTCTGCAAGACCCTACCAGACAGTTATATTCGCAAAACAAGTAGCTGTTATATTACATTTGGATTTTAACGACATTTATCAAAGTTATAGACAAAATAATAGCAGTGTTACAAATCTATACAGTTTATACAAATCAATCCCAATGCTGTTTGCTTCGGCTTTCTCACAATAGTCTGATGTTCTGGTGATTTGCATGCAACAGTATTTGTACCTGTGTCATATACGTGCCAGTTATCTGTTTGTGTAACAAGAAAAATATGCTTCGTTTATTTGAACGTTTAAGTTAATGATTTCGTTTTTAGAAAAAAGACAAAATCATAATACATACATGTATTCCTGTCATTATATAACTATCTGCTTACAGCATAGAACGAAAGCATTTCTACATTAATATCATAATTTTCAAGCCACAATCCGTAATCATAGCGTTTTCGAGGTGATTATCTGGTAAAACTCGTTCCAGCTTAACTTGTGAAGAACTCATGCTCGCTATGCAGAGAAGCTATTTGCGACCATCAGTTTTAGCAGGTGTTGATAAATTGATTTATTATTTCTTTTTAAAATCTTAGCAACCTTCTTCAGGTTATTTAAACCCCAAAATATTTTCACACCCTAAGAATTTGTAGGGATAATAAAAATTTACTGATAAAAGTTTTACTAATTAATCTATAGCTAGGGGAGAAGAGGTGGATTCATGCATTTCCCCAGGGTATTTGCACCTAAGTAAATATAACGAACCCGATTGAAATTGAAACTCGGCCTAAATATTATCAATTCTGGGCCGTTATCCGTTATACCAACCGTACATTGCTTTTATTTTCTGTCTTTCTCCAGACTCCCCTTACTGTCAAAATGTTCGAATATGGATTTGTTTTTTTGGTGGTTTTATTGACGAAAACTAAATATGATGCTGTTGTATGATGATTTATTATATTTACGTACTTGTTTTGTCAAAATAAAAGCAAATCCACTGTAGCTACTGAAGCTTTACCTTTTACTTATGAGAAATACAAAAAATACCTCATTTCAAAGTATTTAAAAAAATACTGAGTGGTCCCAAACTTTTCCCTATACATACATACATACATACATACATACATACATACATACATACATACATACATACATACATACATACATTTTCCCTATACATGCATACATACATACATACATACATACATACATATATATATATAACATATTAGCTCCTGAAAAATTAATTTCGGTTGAGCCCTCTAGTTTGGTGTGAATTTGTAAACAATGACTATTTAAGCTAATACTGCACGACTCTTCGACAGAATTGAGTCACTCTCAGTCACTGTGTGTTTATCCGAATCTAAAAATAAACACGCTAAAATTCACCTACATCCTGTACCGTAAGCTGACGGCTTAGTGGGAGAAGTTCGGACTGACCCAAATTCAGTCGGGTTTCGATCCTAGCTAGAGGCAACCAGACGTCTAGCCACACTGATGAGCTGCGAAACAGTCTGTCTGTGGATGACAAATATATATATATATATATATATTAAAATTGAATTAACTGCAATATGCCTATATATGTTAATTCATTCTTTCGTCTGTTCTTTCACGGCCTTTTTACTCCCATGCTTCTTCTTTTGCTTTCTTATCTTTTCATTTTTTTTCTCTTTTTTCCTGTGAGATGACTTATTAAATCGGGCAATGTCTGGTCCTTATCCCTCTTCCTTACTCTTCAGTATCTTAATAAAATTAGATTTAAAATTATTCCTATCTCTCACTTCCTTCTCTAATTTCGACCATGTCAGTCGACGACATCCTCCCCCTCTATCTATCACCTTACATCAACACAATGTACCCCTCAAAAGCTTGTATAAAAATAATAATATGTAAATTTTTACACCATTTTTTTGTGCTTGGAAATGTGATCTGAGGAAACAGGAAAACATCACTTCCCTGGGGAAATAAAATCTGGACCCTTAAGGTTGTCTGTTTTTTAATTTAATTTAATAAATATATATATATATATATATATATATATATATATATATATATATATATATATATATATATATATTTATGAATGAAGAGAAGGTGAGAATAAGTGCAGATTATGAAGATATGTAGGAAAGATAGCCTTTGAAAATTATATATATATATATATATATATATATATATATAATAAGATTCATCAATCTTATTGGGTCGCCCTCTACCTGAGTGTTCTGGAGCCTTATATTGGGTGAACATGCTGACGTATATTGACAAGAGCTGCACAACCATCACCTTCCAGTTTCGATAGAGTCCAAATCGCCTCCGAGGCCTTATGGGTGATGAATTATTTTTCACCCAACCACCTATTTCCCAAAGACGAAACTATGCAAGTGACTCGTTATTCTATCATTATTCCCATGTAAAGTACTCAGATTCCTTAGTTCCACCATTTCTACCCTTTAGGATTAACACCGTCCATCTGACACACATTACAGCGAACCACCTTCATTCCCTTGTTATTCCATTGGTGAGATGTACGTTCCAGTCGAATAGATTCTTCCCACGATTCGCTGCTTTGTGGAACCGACTCCTATGTGGATGCTTCTTCGATCACTATAATCTTAATCTGTACAAGTCTAAGGCTAAACGATTTCTTCGGGATATATCCCCATATATTATTTCTTAGTCCGTATAACCCGAGTGGCTCTTAGATCTTATACAAGGGAAACATTATTTAAAAATGCCTTCTATGATAGTAAAATCAACTCATATATTAGTTAAATAATGTATTGACCTCAAACGATATTTATCGGAATTTTAGACAATAGCATTTTGTGTTTTCTTTGTCTTCAACATAGTACTTGCTTCTTTTATTCCAAACAAAGGAAAATCTATTTCTTCTTCTTCTTCTTCTTCTTCTTCTTCTTCTTCTTCACTTTTCATCTTTCTTTATCTTCTCTTTCTTCATTATCTTCTTCTTCTTCTATTTCACCTTTTTTCTTCATCATTCTCTTCTCCTTCTTCTTCTTCTTCATTATATTCCTTTTCTTCTTCATCCTCCTCGTCTTCATCTTCCTCTTATTATTCTCTTCATTCTTCTTCTCATTTTTCATCTTATATTTCTTCATCTTCTTCTTCATCCTCTTTTTCTTCTTCCTCTTTCTTATTCTTCATCATTCTCTGTTTCTTCTTCTTCATCATCTTCTCATAATTATACTTTCTTTTTGCTTCTTCTCTTTCTTTTCCATCTTAATAATTCCCTTCTTTTTCATCATCTTCATCTTTATTATTATTATTCTCTTTCTTCTTCTTTTTCTTCTACTTCTTCTTCTTCTTTCTCTTCTTCTCTTTCTTCTTCAACATTCTGTTATTCTTCATCCTCATCTTCTTCATCTTCTTCTCTTACTTCTTGTGTTTCTTCTCTTCTTATTCCTCGTCATCATCATCTTCATTTTATTCTCTTTCTTCTTCTTCGTCATTCTCTTCTTATTCTTATTCTTCTTCATCCTCCGTGTCTTCTTCATCTTCTCTTTTTCTCCTTCTTTTTCTGTTCTCCTTTGCTTCTTCTCTTTCATCTTCTTCTCATTCTTCATCTTCTACGTATTCTTCTTCTAATTCTCTTCATTCTTCTTCTTCTTGTTCTTGTTCTTCTACTGCTGCTATTACAACTACTACTACTACTACTACTACTACTACTACTACTACTACTACTACTACTACTTGTCAGGGTAGCTCTTCAACTTCAATACACATCTCTTTTTAATTACACCGATCGTTACTTTCCCGCCAATACTAACACTGACAAGAACGGCACGAATTCTCAATTTCAAATTCTCCCCGATCTCTTCTACTTTACATCTTCAACCAGGCGCCATCAACAATGTCCAACGGTTCGCTTCAACCACTACTCGCCTTTACTTTACATCATAAATTGCTACTTAAAACCAATTATTAAGAATGTCATTCGTTCAGCAAACTAATTGACCCCAATCAAGACATCACACCTTTCTTGTAAACAGCTACTATACTAAATACGATTTCTTTATTTCATTCTTTCTTTCTTTCTTTATTTCTTTCTTTCTTTCTTTACTTTTTTGTCTTTTATGTCTGTCCGAAACACGTCACACTAAAACATTTTTCTCCCTTTTCGCATTATTTTCCCTTAAAATTGTTCTTGAATACATATTTTCCCACTATATATATCATCCACAGACAGACTGTTTCGCTGTATCACAGCTCAGCAGTGTGGCAAGACGTCCTGTTGCCTCGAGCTAGGAACGAAATCCGACTCAATTGGCGTCAGTCGGGGGATTCTGCCACTAAGCTGTTGGCGCACGGCAGGGATGAAGGTGAATTTAAGCGTATTTATTTTCAGATAAACACACAGTGACTGAGAGAACTCGATTCGATTTACCGAAGAGTCTTGCATTATTAGCCGTAATAGTCACTGTTTACAAACCCACACTTCCTCCCTAGAGAGCTCAACCGAAATAAATTGTTCGGGACCATGTATATTTCTTGGCCCGGAAACTTAACCTAACGTAAACAATGAAAACCTATTATATATAATGGATTAAATTGGACAAATATTTTAATATATTTTCTGTTTATACGTTATTTTTTTTGTGGATACAACTTATTTCAGTAAATGCTCTCTTTTTAATTCTACAATATTAATTACATTTATCAGTCTAAATATTCGAGAAAGATCGACGCATGTTTATAAGCAGTAATTTGAGCTTTCATCAATTTACAGTTAAGCTGGTTGGATTTAACCGTAAGTTCTTGTCTCGCTCGTCGGGTTCCATACGTTCAAGACAACTTTAATCTGCAAGCATTTAAATGCATTGCCAATCGCTATCTAGTCTCCTCCTCATTATTCTTTCGTCTTCCCGCTCATTTTTAATCTTTCTATTCCTAATTCTTCCACACCCAGTAATCCCTTGTATCTTAGTGGCTTTACTGCCTTGCTTGGGGTGATTGTGAATCTTTAAATAAAGGTCATATGTATTTCGACGGTAACTGAATAAAACACCGTTGCCTAATTTGTGTTTTATTATTCGTTATTTAAAAACGAACCATATTTCGGAATATAGGAGGATGCTTACAGGTTCCGCTCTTCCCAGTTACTCAGCTAAATACTGACCGGGCTTGATGCTGCTTAACTTCTCTAACGAGATGTGTTTGCAGCGTGATTAAGACCTCGATGACAGGCCTAATAAAAATTACAAATTATTTTATTGCATTTGGTGTGTTTTGAAAAAGCAAGGCAATAAAGTCAACTAGATGTAATGGGTTTACGAGGCTCAGGAAATATGAGGCAATCTAGAACAAGGGTTAAGAAGACGTGAGACGATGATCGAAATTGTATTTGACGATAGAAACTTGGAAAAGAAATCGTAAAAATATTCCACAAGCAAGAAGTGCGAGAGAAGAAACTGCTAGCATAGAACTTACGGTTACATCTAGTTAATTCAATTATAAAATGATGAGACGTTTCTATTTCAATTATGCAATGGGGTGCTCAATGTTAGAGAATATGAGAAAAACTACTATTAAGCCGAGAGGACAATAAAAGAACAACAAAGATAGAAATTAATGATTGAAATTGCATTTAGTTTTTGGAGATAAATGCTGAGCAAGAATCCAGAAGCGATTTCCACAAGCGAGAAGTGCGATAGATGAAAAAATCAACATAGAACATACGGTTATATATAAATATTGCAACCGTGAAATGATGAAACCTTGCCATTTAAATTGTGTTCTGTAAATTAGTCTTGCTGACCAAATCTTGGCTAGGGAGTTTGATCTTACTGAGAGCACATTTTCTCAGGCCTTGTGGCAGACTAAATAGGTGTTCATAGCTTCCACGGCGTCACAAGTTTCATATTTAACTCTTTTTACCTCCAGATCAAACCTCGGTTCCTGCCAGGACCATTTCATGTCACCTTTACACCTTTCGCGCCATTTAAACATCCACCCTGTCTGCCAACATTTCCAGAACAATACCAGTGGGTCATCCATTTTTAGTCAAATGCCCAATGAGATAAACAGCGTAGTTATTGTTATCCAATCGACCTAAAACGTTCCTTCATGAAACTCATTACTCACAATGACAGTCAAGAATATGATTATTGTACGAGGGTCATTCAATAAATAAGGTGAATTTTTCGGTATAAGGACTTCTAATACAGATAGAAGCTTACTCTTTTTTATTTTTTTATTTTTGTTTTACTTCTTTATCACATGGATTTAATTTCTTTTGCAGATTAAAAATAAGCATTTTGAGAGTGTTGGCGATTAACAAAGATGGCCGACCAAGAAGCATGCTCCAGGACTGAACAGTGGTCAGTTATCAAGTTTTTGGTTGCTGAAGGGTGCAAACCAGTTGAAATTCATAGAATGTCAACTGTGTATGGTGCCACATGTTTCAGCCAAACAATGTCTACAAGTGGGCTAAATTGTTTAAAGAAGCACGGAGCAGTGTGGAGGATGAAGACAGGCCTGGAATGCCTACAGAAGTGGGGTCTCCTGAGGTGATCGAATCAGTCAATGACCTCATTCAGTCTGACAGAAGGGTGACAGTGGATGACATTGCAAGGACTTTGAGCTTATCTGTTGGGACAAACGCAGGGGTCATCAGTCAGAAGGAGTCATCTTGCATCATGATAACGCAAGGCCTCACACAGCAGCACAAACGGTGCAGACCAATAAGGAGCTGGGCTGGGAACTGCTCCCTCATCCTCCTTACAGCCCAGACTTTGCCCCTTCAGACTTTCACCTGTTTGGTCCCTTGAAAGCGTTCACGAGAGGCACGAAGTTTAAAAGTGACGATGAAGTCAAAAGTGTTGTGACCGACTGGCTGAGACATCAGTCCAAAGATTTTTACGCTGAGGGAATACGGAAGCTTGTGCACAGATGGGAAAAGTGTGTGACAGTGCTGGGAGACTACGTTGAAAAATTAAAAAAAAGTAAGCTTCTATCTGTATTAGAAGTCCTTATACCGAAAAATTCAATTTATTTATTGAATGACCCTCGTACAAAATTAACATCTTCTGTCAATAAAGCTTGCATCAAATGCAAAACACTGACAGAATTATTTAAGGATTCGCCATATTTAACATAATAGAAACCACAGTACTTTATTGCAAAAAGCAATTGCTAAATAAATCGACCTGCATCATATGTACGAAATTTAAAAAGGGGAGAAATTTAAGAGAAAATGAAATTTTAGCATTAGATGACCCATAAGGAATTGATGTGCCAGGAAACAAACAATCTTATTTACTTACAGCCCATTGGAACAGGGAATCACCAAAGACGAAATGACTTACCTGCAAATAAATGAAAATTTAATGAGCATAGCTTTATATATAAGTAATTCAAATTACAAATAAATTTGCGGTTACTGAAATTAGAAAGATCAAAGTAAGAAAAATAACTGTAAGAACAGCAACATGAAAATTATTCTGCGCAAGAGAAAATCATTTACATATTCACTTTGAACGTTACAGAAATCTAATTGATTTATCTTCCAGCTGTAAAAAAAAAAACAACCTCTTCTCCAGCTCACTTCTTCGCATATCCGATCATCAGTATTTTAATAAGCTGGCTGGTTATAGTGTATTCGACAGGGCGATAGAAAAATGAGTCCCTATTATATGCAATAATGGACTCTCCCGTCTAAATATCATTTTTACAAGACGGTAAGGTTCATCATAGATGTAGCCGTAACTTCTACGCTGACAGTTTCTTTTCTCGCACTTCTCGCTTGTAGAACTCGCTTCTGGTTCCTTACTTTCCTACCAAATTCAATTTGCAAAAGTTTAAATGCAATGTCAATCGCTATCTACTGTTGTCCTCCTGATTGCTGATTTCTCTTTCGACTCATGTTTCTGTCCTTAATTCCTGCACACGCTGTAACCCCTTGTGTGCTAGTTGCTGTCCTGCCTTGGTGATAACGATTCAAAGAAATAAAAAATAAGATAGGGACTGATTTTTCAGTCTCCGCGTACTATCGCTAGAAAGTAGAATACATCGACTGATATGCAAGAAATAAACCTGTTTTAATTCCTGATCAACGACAATGTTTTTTCTACCCGACTTTCAATCTATTGAAATTAGACTTGTCACAACGCTATATATCAATAATGGCTTCTCTAATCACGAAATAGGGACCATCACTTTCATCCTGATTTTCAATGCTAATTACTACGCATTCACGCGTTTAAAGGCGTATAGAGCTCAATATCAAAAATAGACCAACAATTGTTGTTAATAGATAAATCAAAAGTTCAAAGGACTTACCTATCCGACTACAACTTTCGCTTATACACCGCTCATCAAACTCAGATGAATTTATCAGAGCCAGTCAAAAAGTGTATCTGCTAAACTTAGTCGAATAATTGGATTTGAAATTGTCTATCATGTTCTCTCTATAGCTTTCTCTCTCTCTACGCACACACACGCATAAAAACGCATACACAAATACACACACACACATATATATATATGTGTGTGTGTGTGTGTGTATATAAGCATTTTTCATTCAAGCATGTTTACATAAATAATTTATATTTATTTATTTTAGTTTTTAATCCTTTCAAGTCCACCAATTGGTGTTTGTAGAAAACTGAAAAAGAAAAAAACCCAAATTTTCTTTCAAATAATTTTTATTTCCCACGTATATTCAAACTCATCTGAGACAATAAGTGTTGCTTATCAATAGATGTATAATGCGTTAACAACGTAAACTCCAAATATTTTAACCTCTATGAAAGGGAGTTACCTCCCTTATATGATTTTTTAAAAAAACTTCATTGTAGTATTTAAATTTAGTATTTTTTATATAATTTCTTATATAAACATATTATTTTTATATAGTTTTTCCTAATCAATTTTCTAGAAAATATTTCTTGGATTGAAAGGATTAAACTAAAATAAATAGACATAATACGTCTAAATTATTTAACCAAAGATGCTTGAATATATATATATATATATATATATATATATATATATATATATATATATATATATATATATATATATATATATGATCCCATAAGTTCTGTCCGAATTTTAACTTTTGTTAAAATGAACGAAATTTAAAGAATATTTTATAATGTCTAATGGAGCTGAACATTATTTTTACGTTTAGATGCATTTAAACTGATCAAATTTTATTTCAGAGAAAAATAAAATAAAATTTTGTTTGATTAAAACCCTGCTAACATGGAAGTACCCAAGAATTATTTGAGGCACATAATGCTTTATGAGTTCAAGAAAGGAAACTCAGCAGCCGAAGCGGCTAGAAACATTCACTCAGTTTATGGAGAGGAACGTGTGAATGAAAGAACTTGCAGAAGATGGTTTGTTAAATTCAGAAGTGGAGATTTTACCCTTGAAGATGAAGATCGAACCGGACGTCCAGTTGAGTTTGATGAAAAGCTTCTTGAAGCAGCCCTTGAAGAAAATCCTGCTTTATCAGTTGAGGAATTGGCAGTGGTTCTCAGTTCAAACCATACAACTATTCATCGTCATCTTCAACAACATGGAAATGTTCCTAAACTTGGAAAATGAGTGCCTCATGTATTGCCTGAAAACAACCTAAAATCCCGAGTTGATATCTGCCCTTCTCTCCATTCTCGCCATTTTGTTTCACCTTTTTTGGATAGACTTGTGACTGGCGACGAAAGATGGATCTTTTATCGAAATGCTAAGCGTCGTAGATAGTGGCTTGGTAAAGGGGAAGGACCTCAGCCACAGCCGAGAAGGGAACTTCATGGGCAAAATGTTCTTCTTTCAATCTGGTGGGATTGCCAAGGAATAATCCACTTTGAATTCTTACCACCTAATGCAACAATTAATGCTCAAATATACTGTCAGCAATTAGAGCGTTTGAACCAAGCTTTGAGGAAACAAAGACCTGCTCTAGTGAATCGAAAACGGGTGATGTTTCATCAGGACAATGCGCGACCACACACAGCAAGAATCACATCACAAAAGATCGAAGAACTTGGTTGGGAGAAAATTCCTCATCCACCTTATTCTCCCAACCTTGCTCCTTCAGACTACCATTTGTTTCGTAGCTTACAGAATCATTTGGAAGAAACAGCTTTTGTAACACAGGAACAGGTTAAAACTGACATTTGTGAGTTCTTCGAATCAAAGCCAAAAGAATTTTACAGTAATGGAATTAGTAAGCTTGTTAATAGATAGAAGGAAGTCATAGATAATCAGGGAAAATTCATTGTTGATTGAATCTGTAATTAAATGTAACATTTGGTCACTTGTTTTCTTTATTCAAAATTCGGACAGAACTTATGGGATGACCTGATATATATATATATATATATATATATATACATATATATATATATGTGTGTGTGTGTATGTATGTATGTATATATATGTGTATATATAATGGCGATAACAAAATAGTGTGAAGCCAGAAATACTGCCATGTAGTGGAATTCTGCACGAAAGGGCATATAAGGGAAACAATCTTAGCATTAATATGTTCGATATCGGAGACAGAGATTTAATAGCATTAATAAAAATATATATTTTTTCACTTAGCTGATTGTTGCTATATTCAGCAATCCGACTCCCAAAAATTGCTGATAATTCAGAACGAGTGCACCGAAAAATTTCAATAAGAGTCGGGGTGCTAAATATAACATGGATCAGTTATGTGACAAATTTTATGTTCATATTAATCTTATATATATACAGGGTGACCCCAAAAAACGGGAACTTTTGAAGTCCGTATTGCCAGACATGTGACCTTGAGCAAGTAAACATTTCGCCATTTTAGTAACGAGAATGAAATTCACAGTATCCCAGCTGAGATGTTGCATCAGCCAATGAGGAATCTCAACAGCAGATTTCAAGAATGCATTCTTACAGGAGGACGCCATCTACAGGACGTAATTTTAAAAAAATGAAAATTCCATCATTGTTTCTTAAATGGCATGTTTTAAGGTTTCAATTACTATGAATTAAATATTTTTCTTCCATCAGTCTTGGTTTTATTGGATTGTTAAAAAGTCCCCGTTTTTTGGGGTCACCCTATATATATATATTACTCAGTATATATATATATATATATATATATATATATATAAATATCTTGAAGAATAGCTTGTTAACCAAATGACGCACAGTAGTCAAAATGGTAAAGTGATATTACCTGAAATTACCCATCAGATAGAAGCGTGAATTTTGGTAATTACAAAAATCATCTTCATTACCACGACAGGAATATTCCAAAGCATGCTGTACAAATGGATAATTTACTGACCTACGAAATTTGTTAGGCGATCCCGATCTGCGTTATTATCGTTTGTGTGTTATGTTTCCTGCTTTGTATCCTGAAGAGCCGGGTCCAACCTATGGTCCTTAGGCCCTGTAGGAGAATTGTCATTTAATTGGTAGCACTTTTCTTAGTATATGGGATTTCCCTAGTAGGAAGATCTTCTGGGATACTTGTATGTTGATGTTACCTGGGACACTGTTAGTAAAATTGTCAATTCCATTTCTCACGTGGCCTGAATCTTCGATTACTATTGGTACAGTCTTCATTCTCCATATCCTGTTAATCTCGATTTTCACGTCCCTGTAGTTGCACAATTTCTCGATAATTTTTACGTAGGTATTTCTCTCAGATGGTACTGCTATGCCAAGAAGCATACACTTCCTGAATTTATTGTCTTTTATGATAATAACAGGTTTGTTTTCTTTTATTTCCTTGTCTGTTTTATTTGGCATATCTATTCAGTGCGACACCGAATGAATCAGCATTCAAATATATCTATTTCAAAGCAACAAAATTCTTCCGTAGTGCGTCGTTTTTATTCTTGACTTCAACTGGATCCAAAATTAATTGTTTTAACTTCCATACTTCAAAATATTGACCGAAATACATTTCGTTGTTATTGTTCATAGAACAGAAGGAAAAAAATAAATAAAATGAGTCTGTCGGACTGCGTAGATGTGAGACTTTTCAAACTGGAGACATACTTATTAGACAATATATTTCTAGCTTTAATTGTATAAATATACTTTTTAAAAACCTTAATGGCTTGTAAGCAACATTTGTCAAGGAACACATTTTTATTTCATATTATTGTTTTCAAATGTCCATTTTAAATAATTTATTCCGTACAGTAAAATGATTTTAGTGGAACGTATCAATAGAAAAGTCGGACAAATCAAATTTAGCCCGACTTCAATTCGGTGAAAATCAAAGGCAGTGGCAGCATTAGCTCGTCGACTAGAGTGTTGCAGTGAGAGTGTGATTGGGTTAGTGTTGAGGAAACATGATATCGGTCAGCAGTAGTGATCATAAACGTACAATAAATTAATGTAACTATTCACAGATGGAGAGATACACACTAACACATAGACATATATACCAATACACAGTCGAGATAGATACTTATGTTATTTTTTCTTACATGTCTCGAATCTTTTCAAATTGTTTATTTTTATAGAATTATTACATTTAATATTAAAATACCAATTTGTTTTTAATTTCATGCAGAGGGACTTTTAAAACTTATACATATTAGTTAGAGGAACAGAAGTCGCATCAAAGTACCAATTATACCAATAGTATAATTTGGTAAAGATTGTAATGATCCCCACAAACAGTGATGAGCTATTATCGCCACTGATATATATATATATATATATATATATATATATATATATATATATATATATATATATATATATATATATCAGTTGGAGGTGTTAAGTAAGATAAAAAGTAATGTTTTTTCGATAAATCGAATATTTCCAGTTCAAATTTACTTGTATACCCATCTATATATTTTCAAGGGTCTGCAAAAGTTCTCAACGTTTTTATCGTTATTCTTATTTAGGCCTGATTTTGTGCTGGGTGGACGCTTGGAAATTTTGCACACAACCTTCAAAATTTTAAATTTACTATTCTCTTTTTTTTAATTGAAGCATTTTTATAGCATTTCCCTTCAGGACGTAGGCGATCATGGTTCTCCACTCTTACCTTTTATTTATTATCTGTGAAATGCCATGCCTATTTTGAGAAATATAGTTGAGTTGTTTTCAGTTGTCTTCTCTCGATTTGGAGTTCAAAATTTTCCTTCTCTTAAATTGGTTGCCAACCAATGCTATTCAAGCTGTTATTAAACTCATAACTGTACCGTCACTGATATTAAACACATAAATGTACTGTTACTGATAGACTTTTGGTGACAAAAGATACATCGCTGGTTTCTGCTTATCTCCATATCAACCTCTATGGGTTATTTAATGATGAAATCTAAATATTTGAATTTTGGTTGGTTGATATTGTTTCGTGGCATATCAAAACGTCTATGGGTTATTTAATGCTGAAATCTATATATTTGGATTTTGGTTGATTGATATTGTTTAGGGGTATATCAATACCTCTATGGTTTTTTTAATGCCGAAATATAAATATTTGGATTTTGGTTGGTTGATATTGTTTAGGGGTATATCAAGACTTCTATGTGTTATTTAATGTCGAAATCTAAGTATTTGGATTTTGGTTGGTTGGCATTGTTTACCTGCATATCAACACCTCTATGGGGTATTTAATGCCGAAATATAAATATTTGGATTTTGGTTGGTTGATATTGTTTAGGGGTATATCAAGACTTCTATGTGTTATTTAATGTCGAAATCTAAGTATTTGGATTTTGGTTGGTTGGCATTGTTTACCTGCATATCAACACCTCTATGGGGTATTTAATGCCGAGATCTAAATATTTGGATTTTGGTTGGTTGATATTGTTTAACGGCATTTTTAACACCTCGATGGGTTATTTAATGCCTGAATCAAATTTTTTTAAAGAAATTTTGTTTATTATTATATTTTCTGGAAGACAGCTAGTGGTTTTGACAGAATTTTTAAAAACTGTCTTGAGGTTAATTTACTTGAAAATGTTGCCACAGAATTTGATTCAACCTGTAAGGAATGCGGTTGCTTCGGTCTAAGTCGGACAGGCCTAGATAATCTTCAAAGGTATCGCACGCAGAAAGAAGCCTTTCGTTGCAACTGAAGAGACATTTATTTACCAGCTACTGCAAAAGGCGCCCAAAGTTGCCACATCTCTGCAAGAGAGTGTATGACCGAAGCTGCACAAAAAAGCAACATCAGCGCTGCCTATTTTGAAGGTGGATCAAATGGCGGTATTGCTTGAAATCGAGTCGTTGTCATCCTATACGTATTAATTTTTTCAGAATTCGGCTTTTTTAAATTAATGATCCGCACATACTGAGAATTATCGTTGAATGAACATTTCGGATAAAAGAAAAAACAGGAACTTTTTCTACTGGCAATTTTAGAATGTTGAAATCGTGCTTCCAACAAATATCGCCGGTCAGGAATTTTATATCAAATTAGATCGAGTTGAATGACATTTTTTAAAATTTTCCAAAATTATTTTCTTTAAAACATTATTTCCTTTGCATCATATAAATAATGATATACGTCATAAAAGTTTCTTCCGCAATCGCCTCTACCTTGATTATCTCCTGGGCCTTGACTTTGGTTAGCATTACTATAAAAACCGCCATTATATCTTCTATCAGGATGATTTCATCTTCTTTCATGTTCTTTGTAATTCCTTTGTTTGAATATCAATCAACTACTTGCTACCTTTTGCTGAAGGCTTTAATATAATTTCCACTTTCCATTCTTCACGAGTTTCACTTCCGCTGTTTACAGATAAAGATTTATTTTGAATTATTCAAACAGACTTTCACTATCACTTTCAAATTTGTAAATTAATTAGTTTCCTTATTTTTTGTGAGGATATTGAGACGATGTCTTGCAAGTGATACACATAGTTTACTTTCTTCTTCTTCATACTTTTTTGTCATTTTAATTACACGTTTATGGCTATTGGAATCTTCGATCATAATCAGGAATCCGTCTTGTTTGGTTTTGTGAATTTCATTTGATGAAGCATGTGTTTCTATAAAATACACTATTGTTATAGACCGTATCTATGAACATTAATGGTTATGACACAATCCTGATAAATACGTTGGTCACTGTTGTAAGTGGGGCAATATGCTGCCTATGCTGGCAGCGTGAGCTGTCAGCGTGGGAAGCTCTTGACATGTCGAACTCTCTGCTATGGAGATAGGAATTGGCAGAGAGCAACACGGATGAGGTTATGCCGAAGTGAAGTCTTGTCCGGGGAGGTAGTTAGATACCCGATACCGAGTATATTGGGTTTACGGGCAGTTTTTGCTCGAGCCTATGGGCTTGGATTTCCCTACATTAAATTTGGCCTTATACCGCATCATAATTCGTGGGGAGGCAGATAAATATCATAATATGCTGTCTACATAGACCACTACTAGCAGTGGTTTACCTAAATCACGTCGCTGGTATTGTATTTTGTTGATGGTGAGTATTGTATTTTGTTGATGTTGATTTTTGTTGTATTTTGTTGATGGTGAGTATTGTATTTTGTTGATGTTGATTTTTGTTGTATTTTGTTGATGTGAGTATTGTATTTTGTTGATGTTGATTTTTGTTGTATTTTGTTGATGTGAGTATTGTATTTTGTTGATGTTGATTTTTGTTGTATTTTGTTGATGTGAGTATTGTATTTTGTTGATGTTGATTTTTGTTGTATTTTGTTGATGTGAGTATTGTATTTTGTTCAAAGATTACCCTTTCATTCCCAACCTTCGTTTTGGCTATTCCTCATTCGGGTAACTTTTCCTTGGTTACAAGAACTATACTGAGAGAGTATCCTTTGGAATTCCTAGAACGAAGATCTCCGTACTGCCAATTAATTTTCCAAAATATCAGATACATGAAACTGAAAGTGATGACGTATGTTTTAACTTTGAGAATTTGATTGGATTCATTAACATAAACATTTTCTAGATTGATATTTCTACTGATTATTCATTTTTCAATTAGTGTCTCCTGCATAGTTTAATACCTATACTTGAACTACTGTTTGGATTTTTTTGAATAAGTCGATTTGTTTGAAAAAAAATACTTTGAAAAATCACTACTTCGCGATTTAATAATTTCTTTAATTTAATTTAATTTCATAGAACATCATAGTTAACAATAATTTTTAAGAAAATTTCTTTTTTCCCATTTTCTTTTTTTAATAGCGAAGAATAAATTCTTAGGATTTCTTACTCTTGAGCATGCAACATACAACTGGCCATGCATACATATTTATTTCGGGAGCCAAATTTTAACTTTTTGAAGTGTTTGGCCTTGTGATTTCTTTATAGTTCTCGCAAACACGGAGCGGACATGAAACTGAATTCTTGTAGATAAAATCATAAAGTAAAGACATGCAAAAGTAATACTTTATATAATTATTATATTATTAAGTAAGTATTTGTTATTTTAATCATTAAATTGTTTTCAAAATAATGGGAGAATTTCGTATGTTAAATAATATAACTTTTAATTTTAAAAAAAAAATTAATGAAAATTTATTATGCTAAGTAAAACCACTTGTAATTTGTACACCCCTTACCTGTTTGCACTTCTCCCAAAGATTTTGTTTCGATCTGTATGGCAATTTTAGAGAGATGGACGGACTAACGAAAGTCACAGAACTTTATATATAGATAGTCAAAGCAAGCAAGAAGGTATTTCTTGGTATTTTTTTAAAGTAATAAACAATTTTTGAGAAATTGGCTGCAATAAAAATATTTTTTTCTTATTTTTCAGTATGCAAATAACCATTTGCCATTCTTTGGCATCAACCGACTGTTTGAAGAATTTGTGCGTAGCGCAGACGAAAAATATCGTAGTCGGTCAATATATATATATATATATATATATATATATATATATATATATATATATATATATATTAGTCTTCAAGTAAATTGAATTGAGGTCTCCGAGTCGCTGGCGTATTTCGTATAGAGAAAAACGTTAAAATTCCCCTCCTCTCTGCGTCGATAGCCTAGAGGTAAGATATCTGACTTGATTTCAACATTCTAAAATTGCCAGTAGAAAAAGTTCCCGTTTTTTCTTTTATCCGAAACGTTCATTCAACCATAATTCTCAGTATGTGCGGATCATTTATTTAAAAAAAGTCGAATTCTGTAAAAATTAATACATATAGAATGACAACGACTCGATTTCAAGCAATACCGCCATTTGAACCACCTTCAAAATAGGTAGCGCTGATGTTGCTTTTTGTGCAGCTTCGGTCATACACTCTATTGCAGAGATGTGGCAACTTAGGGCGCCTCTTGCAGTAGCTGGTAAATAAATGTCATATATGTTGCAACGAAAGGCTTCTTTCTACGTAACATATCTGACTGATGTCAAATCAGTTGTGTTTAGATCCCGGCTCGAACCAATCGGACGTCGAGCCCCACTGGGGAGCTGTGATACAGGAAACAGTCTGTCTGTGAATGACTATATATGTATGAATACATAAATTTATGATCTTGAATAATTTTATGCAGCTTCTTTTGTAAGTCATATTTTGTCAAATCTTGGTTTGTACCATTGTGTTGTCTCGTCTTGAGCTCTGATAATACCTAATGCAAAATAATTCGCAAACCTTAACTCATTTATCGCTTTCCTGTCGTTATGACCCGTGAAAAAGTTTCGCGTGTGTCTGTCGAAGAAACGAAGTTATCCATAAGACATTATTTGGGTAAGATAATTATTTTGTTTAGGGCTCTACTGAGTGATTTGAGCATAACCTCTTCACTGGTTTCAGACCTCATTTCCAAACTAGACTCCGACAAGCAATGGGGTGACTGTATCCCTGGTGTCATCCTAAAGAAATGTACTCCCGAGCTGACTCAGTTTTCTCCAAACTCTACAACAGTTGCGCCGCTTCTTCCTGCTTTCCAACTTGTTGGAAGCCCTCCCCCGTAGTTACTGTTTTTAAAAACACTTGAGAACCCTCAAACCCCTCAAATTATAGTTTCTTAACGCTTTTCGGCAAAGTATTCGAGGCTCTAACCAATGTTGAAATAATTAAACATTTTACTTCTCAGGACCTTCTCTCGTACAAACAATATGGTTTCCTTTTCGCTATCGTGTTATTTCGAGCGTTAGTTGTCCGAATTAATCATTTCATTCTAAAGAATAATGAATAGTCTATTAAGAATCATGCTAGATGTATTTTATAATGCAATATATAAATAAACAAAAAGAGATAGTGATTTTATAAACGTTTTCTATTTTATTCCCCAAAAACTCTCAAGAGTCAGAAACGGAGAATAACCTATCCGAGTTTCCGAGAATTCACGAGACTTACGAAGGAAGTGATATCCAATATTGGCGACGTGGAAGGTCAACTATTCAACATGAGTAAGTGTCCTTTGACATGTTTTCAGCCCGGTCAGTACTTAGATGGGCGACTGCTTGGGAATAACAGGTGCCGCAAGCTTGGATGTGCGGGTGATGTAATGGATATCGACTGGGAATTTTTAATCGCAGAGCCGAGTTCGAATTCCAGTTGGGTTCGTTATATTCACTTACGCACCTAAGGTAGGAAAGGTATTATTCCACCGCTTCTCTTCACAGCTATGGGCTAATTAATAAGAATTGTCTCACTAAAGCGTTATTATCTTAAAAGAAATTCTTAAAATTTAAAATAATTATATTTGGTTTTAAACAGACTGCAAAGGGTTGATAAAAGAAGAAAGAAGATCTACCGTCCAATCAATCAATCGACGAAAGTTGGTGATGAGGGTTATAGCCCTAAAGACATTGTGAATCAAGTATTCTTCTAGCAGGAGAGAAGGTCCTGGGTTTGGATTTGGGTTTCGATAAGTTCTTTCAGAGACACTTCTCAGATTTCTTTAACATCACGCAAAAAATGATGATGCTTACATTTGCATCAATCTGGCAAGCTTTATAAACAATTATCTATGCAAGAACGTGAGTAAATATAAATATGTAGGTAAAGAAATAGACATAATAGCCTTCGTGAATGCAGAAATGAAAATGTGCCTTCAATTAAAGATTTCCGCTTCGGCGTACATTGCTTTTAATGGCATTTAATGTTCCTTGATAATGACGAAAATTCGTGACGTTTTGAGCGATCGATTCGTTACTTGGAGAGGTGGGGTCATGGCGGTGCAATCCCGTCATGAATTCCGACTGGTTTGCTGATTTGAAACAAAATGTTCGTTTTCCACTCCGATTCTATTTAACAAAATATGATACACGAGAACAGAGGAACGTGAAGATGCTGGTTGCTTTGTTGGCTGCTTGATGTAAGAACACATCAAGCTCTGATGACTGCATACGTAAGTCGATAGCTAGAGTTTATACCTGAGACGTTAGCATCGTATTGGCCGTGCATATACTATAGCAGTGTTTCTCAAACCTTTGGTCTCTGGTTCGGATTTGCTTGCGTTTCATCGAAGGAAAGTCCTGATGCAAAAGCGCAAGCAGCTCTATGGCAAAGTAGGTCCACTGAAAGGATTAAAGGGAGATAACCACGGATTCGAAGACAGGACATTTTCCTTGATAACTCTCTCCTTCAATTTGCGGACCCTAGTTACTATATTCTTAATAGTTGATATAATTATTTACATAATTACAATAAATACTCATGCATGCAATTACAAGTAATCCATAATAATATTTAAGCTTTTTAAATCATATTTAGTTTTGGCACATGAATTTATTGAAACTGTTTTTAAATCTGTCATCGGTTTCCAATCATTCCGCCTCGCCTGCTATCCTCTTCCGCCTCTTTTGGTATCCTATTCCACCCTCTCCTGCTATCCTCTTCCGCTGCAACTTGAATAGCGCCGCAAATTTTGGGAACAACTGTACTAGAATCTATATGTAGACACAACTTAGGTTCAAACGTGAGACTATAGGTATATAGTGGTGGTTCTAAATGAAGACTATAGTTATGTAGTGGTTAAAATGTGGTTCTACCCTGCTCAAAATCTCCCGATCAAAGGACTGCTGTATGTAGTTTAACATCAAGCCTAGGGAAACTCTTGATAAATATTAGGGTCGTTTATATTTGGACCAATAATCAGATATTGGTTCTGTTTCAAGATGGGACGAGGAATGATATTAGTCAACTTTATATCATACTTATCTGTATGTATAGTCATAATATGAATAAGTTTAACACATAAGACACATACATACATACATACATACACACACACACACACACATATATATATATATATATATATAATATGCATATATATGTGGATATATGTATCTATTTATATATATAAATGTATGTACGTATGTATAGCTGGTCACTCGTATTCGAGGATGCCTATCTACTAGGCGGCTAGCCAGTCCTTATTGCAGACCCTTGGTCAGGCGCATTTGTGTTTATTCAACACCCACAGAGCTCACCTGTGGTTTATACTGCAACTAGGCTGAGCAAACCTTACGTTACAGTTTCTGGGAGAGAGCGTGTTATCTAGCGTGATCAACAATTTGAAGGAGGACAGCACGCTCAAGCCCTTGGCCACGATAGCTTATTATTATGATTTATTATATTGCGATGACTTCGTGCTAACTATCGATAGCCTCCCCCCACCACGCCAAGTGCCAGTCTACCCAATTTCACTCACAAGGCTTGGGACACAAGGCTTCCTAACAAATCGGTGAGATTCGGACTTGGGTCTCATGGTTAGAAAGCGAACCACTCGGCCACGTGCCCAATATATATATATATATATATATATATATATATATATCAATTGGGATATATATATATATATATATATATATATATATATATATATATATATATATATATATATATATATATATATAATATGGATAGGAATCCGACAGAATGATATGATAAGAAAGAAATGGAAGAACTTTATAAATCTAACGTTTCGCTTTTATTTAAGCTTCATCAGAATATAAAATATGAAAGAGAAAAAAAATTGGAGTTTTTTGCTTGTATGTTGTTTTTTTTCATTGATGAAGCATACTCGTCGCGTGAGTTAAGTAGCGTTCTGGTGTATAAGTCATATGCATATGGCTATCAGAATTCTGTATGGCTAAGCGGAATTCGGGTGGATAATGGGTACGCGTATGTGTACGTGGGTACGATTGAGCATCTATTGGGTATTTATTGTTCCACTAGCCTTCATAGTTAACACACTGCGTAAAACTTGTATGGTCTTTTTCAAAATATCAAATATATTTTTTGTTATATATACTTGGTACTTTTTATTATATTGCGTTGACCTCTTATCGTGTTAATGTCCGCTGGTTTTTTTACATCCGGGTTAGGTTTGTGTGTATTTGCAAGTTTAGATGTTTTTTGTGTATGTGTGAAAAACGAATCCTATATAAATCAATTAAGCAAATATGGTCAAAAGGGGTCAGCAGAGTATAAAGCAAACAATCACCAAGAAGACACACACTACTTAAGTCATAATACAATAACCTTAAATGAAAATTCACATACACATGCAAAGATATCAAATTACACCTAACCATACATAAATACGACAAAATTGTGAATTAGCAACAAAGAAGCCAACAGCCCTGAAACGTGAATTACTGCAATGCATTCACGAAAGTTCGAAGCCGGCATAACTGACCCAACACCACTCAGTTAAGTGAGAAATTTCTCCACATAAATTCTCTCTCTCCCCACTCTCTCTCTCTCACTATATATATATATATATATATATATAGATAGATAGATAGATAGATATTGTTAATATTAGTGGTCAATATATAT
>OZ038506.1:88878558-88906058 GCA_964036315.1 Acanthosepion esculentum | reverse complement strand
GATATGTTTAACGTTCTTTTTATAAATTCAAATATATATATATATATATATATATATATATATATATATATATATATATATATATATATATATATATATATATCAGTTTGTTCATCTCTATCTTTCTCAGTCTGTTCACATCTGTCTCATTCAAATTTATCTATATATCTTTCATAGTTTGTTCATATCTATCTATCTATCTATCTATCTATCTATCTATCTATCTATCTATCTATCTATCTCTCTCTCTCTCTCTCTCTATCTATCTATCTATCTATGCCAGTCTCTTCAGGCTTGTCTACCCATCTAGCCAGCTTGAGTTTTGAAGTAACTGGGAAAGTTATATGTAGAAAAACCAAATGTTCTGTTCCTTAAAACTGTTGACAGCCTCAACGATATCAATTGTGTCTCCTCCCTGTCGATTTGATTACCACATTCAGCTAGCTACCTAGCTGGCCTTTTCGGAGACGAAATGCCAACTATTATAGGTAAGAAGAAAATGACATATTGCTTCGATTTTAAAAAAAATTGTAGTTGAAAATTATTTGTGTAGTAAGTTCAATCACCGTATCGCAAGTGCATCTTTGGTATGCATTTAAGCTGCACTTTGTCATTTGTTACATATTTGAGAAAAGAAATATCATTCCTTATAAAGTCTAACTTATGACTAAAAAAAGGCTGATAAAATAAAAATTTTAAACCGAGCACCAAGAAAATTTTTTTAGAGCTGTTGTGAATAGTGCATTGGAGAATAACAATGATATTTCACGGTACAAGAATTATGATTTAACCCATATGTAGGGGGAGGAATGGATTCATAACGATTTTGAAGGGATTTGCATGTTAGTTAATGTAACGGACACGAATGGATTTTGAATTCAGCTTTCCGATTTCTCATTCTGGGACGGCATATGTTACACTACCTGCACACGATATATGTGAACTCAGAAAACTTTATTTCTGTTTTCTAACAAGGCTTCTTCAGTCATTGTGATCCTCTTCATGTGCCGTGAGAATGGTACCTTTTTGGGCCGCATGGAGGACGCAATTCTATGCAAAAACAGACGAGGCTCTGTCGAAGGGCAGAGTCTCGTCTCGGGAAGCAACTACACGGCTTTCTGCGGCGAGATACATTACAAAATGGTTAATCTGAGATTAACTTAATCCTTAATTAATCGACTTTTTCTGATCTAAGTAATGCATGAGTGTTGTTTTAGGCTTGCGATGTTTGATATTTGCATCCTGCCAAGTAAAACTGATGATCTTACATGACGGGAGCGATATGTTTGGAGGTCTACTCATATAATGGGGACCGGTTCAATTATTTTCTACGTTAGCCGATGAAAGCAGCTCGAAATTTGGCGAATTTTCACTAATAATTTTCAAGTATTGACCAAAACCTCCCAACAATCTATCAAGGGCAACATTTGTAACTCTCAGTGATTAAGGAACTTTTGAAATTAATTATATGACATGGAATATTCCTGTTGGAATATTTCTAAATAAAAGAGAATGTGAAACAATTATTGACTCGACGTTTCACAAAATTTACGAAATGGACCAGCATCAGAATTTGTTGGGAAAAGGGCTTCTTAGTTTGTCTTAGGAATTTCTCATCACAACTTCGATCAAAGGATAAAAATGACTTTGACTGAGTGAAGTCTGTGGGTTTTGGCTAAGACCATGCTTATTGGAACCTTATAAACTGGCGCTAAAGAATCGCCAATAAAGAACTGTACAGAATAATAGAAACTACATCGCTTGAAGACTCTCAACAATTGAAATGGATATCACATGAAACTCAAAGAAGAAATAATGACATTCAAGATGTTGACGTTCCACACTACTTCAAACAAAAGGCTAGGAAGGAAACATCCGTTAATACTGGAAAGAAAAATGACAGTTAATGGACTTGAGAAACTTATTTCCCTGAGAAATCTTTTAAAAGAATGATTTTATAAATTTCAAATGACAGTTCTACTGTGTGATCGGTCAATGAATTACGAATTTTTCCTGATGTGGAACCGGCTAATATTGCCGTTAGTTTAAAAGTGAATGCAACCGAAATTTGAACTGTGATCCCCGCGTCCGCTTTCTACGGCGATATCCATTACAAAATTGTTAATCCGAGATTAACTTAATCCTTAATTAATCGACTTTTTCTGATCTAAGTAATGCATGAGTGTTGTTTTAGGCTTGCGATGTTTGATATTTGCATCCTGCCAAGTAAAACTGATGATCTTACAGGACGGGAGCGATATGTTTGGATGTCTTCTCATATAATGGGAACCGGTTCAATTATTTTATTTTTTATATTGGCGCTACACAATCACAAACAAAGAACAGTACCAGATAACAGAAACCACATCGCTCGAGGACTTTCAACATCAGCAACAACTGAAATGGATAGCAGATGTAACTCAAAGACAAAATAGTTGATGTTCCTCATTATTTCAAACAAAACGTAAGGAATGACCCTCCCCATCGTTAATGGAAAGAGCGATAACAGTTACTGGATTCGAGAAAACTATTTCCCTGAAAAATTTTAAAATGAAGTTTTGTAAATTTTAGTTGGTAATAACATCAAGTATCTCCGTAAAACGAATGCCCACTTTTACCTTATAAGGAAACGGCTAATATAACCATTAACATTATTGTCAATTATGTTCAGCTATTTGCTCTCATTTCTATCAAACGTACGTGGGGGTTGTTATACTCTGTTGGGTTATTTTGATATTCTCGATTCGTTTGTGTCCAGTCATTAAATCCATCGTGTGATTCTGACAGATCTACAGTACTTAAGAAAGTGTGTCTTTCTATGTGATACTGTCAAATCTATATATACGAATTGGAAGGATGTATATTTCACATATTTGACTTTAGTGCAATTGGCTGATTTGATTTTCGTAAGCTGACAGTTGGTGTCCCAGATATGCAAACACAGTAATAGTTAATAAGCTTATTGTAAATTTTTATATCTAATGCACATTGTACTTGGTTTGTAGTCAAAGATTGAGTTTTCTTGTGATTTCTATCTAATCCTATTTCTTTTGCATGGAGTATTGCTGCTATATATTTTATACTAATGTTAATACAAAGCCTAACAGTCATTTAATGCTTGGTATTGCGTGAGCGGGAGAAAGGGCAATAAGTGCAGTTCATTAGGTTATTCAGAAAAGGTAACGGTTAACCATTAGCATGAAGACGGCTAAAAAAAATGGCCGTCGTCTTATATTAGGATTGCCCTAGTTGAATTTATTTTACGATATTTCTGCATATGCCAGCTTACAGGACATTTATTTCCAATTGTTCGATGCCATTTATATGCTACTCACGACAAGGCATTGAACAACTGAGTATTTTGTTTCCATCTGAGTCTCCGGCTAGACTATATCCCCTTGAGACAGAATGTTGATGGTTCTATATGGAGGCACGTTGGCGTAATGGATAGCGGTTCGGACTGAGGAATCGGACAGCCGAGTTCGAAATCCAGTCGAATCCATTGCATTCACTTACGTGCTAATAACCTTGGGAAAGGTATAAATCCTCTTCCCCCTCCTCCAGATATGGCTAAATAGAAGAACAAATATAGCAGGGTTCTATAGTCTTGGATGGTAATTGGTCTACTGCAGTAAGAAAAGGCAACATACTGAGGGAAAAAAGTATGCCTCGTCAGTCATGTATCGAAAGATACATGATCGCATAAGCGTGTATCATGCATGGCACACAACTGACTATGTGACGTGATGAGCAGGAATTTATGAGATTCTTGTGATTGAGAAAAACATTGCGGCAAAACTCGGTTCCATAAAGCAGCAGTTCTTGGGACGAAGCTCTCCGAGTGGAACTATTTACTAATGGAATACGAACGGAACTTTGGTGAATCTCTCTTTTATCCGTGGCATCGCAGGTCCCAGTTGCAAAGGTCAAGGCTGGTGAGACCAAGGAATGTAGATCGTCAGAACAGTTGCCATGGAAATAGCGATAGAGCAGCCAGAGCCCCGCGAAGTTTCATCTGTGAGAAAAGGGATTGTAGTGTCAAAAATAATTCATCACCCCCAAGACTGCGTAGACAAATAAAATCTATTAACAATGTCTTTCAATGATGCATATAACTACTCTCTTCAGTCAGCACGGTGTAGATTAATTTTTAATCGGCAATATATATTTCATCTTGTACAAAATTGGAATTATATAGAAAAATACACTGCGTAAATTATTCTAACATATATTAAATTGGTTAGTAAGTCCTAACTTACTGACGGAGTAGAAAGAAAACAACAAATCTTGATCTCTGGTGTAATTTACAAGGAGTATTGCATTTTGAGCTTGTTCCACACGGTCGCGCCATCAACGCTAAACGTTATTGTCATCAGTTAGACCGCATGTACGGTAAACTAAAGAAGGAGTATCCTGCTTTGGTCAATCGAGGTGACAATGCGAGACCACACACTGCAAGGTTGTCTGAGGAGAAGTTTAAACAGATGGACGGTGTTGAGATTCTTCCACATCCACCATTCAATCCCGATGCTTCTCCGAGTGACAATGGCCTATTCGGAGCAATGGCACACTTCCTCCGCGACCAGCGATTCAACACTTTTGATGAAGTGAAAGAAGCTTGTTAACATTTTTTTGGTTCAAAGCCAGCGGATTGGTATCTTGGACAGATTCGGATGCTGGCTGATCGCTGGCAGAATATCGTCGAAATTGATGGACTTTATTTGAAGAATAAATGTCGGTGTTTCTCCATAAAATTGTGTTTTCTTTCCGCTTCTTAAGTGAGTCAGGACACTTCCTGGCCAACCTAATAATAGCAGAATTCTGACACTGATGTTCGCATAAATTCCTGACAACTGATAGTCTATTTCCTCCTGGGTTTCATTACATTTGTTTGCAGTCGTCTTCCTGTTCTTTCAGTAATGCTTATATTTATTCCTGATCACGGATAATCCCTTCTTTATTTCCAATGAATCCTACAGAGAAATCATTATCAGAACATTAAAATTATGTCTTTAATAACTAAAGATCCTTTACTTCTTCTGTTTTAGAAAATGGCCTAGTGTATGAATGTTGAGAGGCCTGTAAAAATACCGTCGGCAAAGGTACATCTAATATGACCGTTGTCTTTTATTTCGTCAAATAGGGAATTTGTCAAATCTGCTTAGTTTTCAGGCTTAGTAATGAATAATATTCGTCTTTTTTTATCAACTTTATTCTTCAATTAACTAAACACAGTTACATTTTATTCTGTTGTAACATCGCCATTATTTGCAGTTACCTGGTGCCACCTATCTGGCAGCTTGTCGATACATTTTGAGGAAAATCTCGCAAGTTTTGATGCAAGAAATCTGGTCTTAATTAGTGAAGGATTACACGCGTCAAATCGTTTAGCAGCAATCACAAAAGCTAATATTCGATTGGCATAAGGCCAAGTGATATATGGCGAGAGACGGAAGCAAACCAGTTCATTTTTGTTGCTCTGATATTGTTGTATGTATTCTTACTCTGTCATGATGAATTTTTATATATTTGAGCGCAGGTTGCTTTTCTAACAATCTCTTGTGGACTCTTGTAGCTACTGCACGCATAAATATGCGTTTGTCTTTCATTGTATTTTAATATATATATATATATATATATATATATATATATATATATATATATATATATATATATATATATTATTCCGGAGATCCCACCACACGGATTGCATGAGATTCCTTCCTTGTTTAGATTTTGGAGTCGGTTGTGGAGTTTTACCGTTGTCAGTCCACTGCCGTTTGAGTTGAGCATTGTAGCGTGTGGGACATTTTTCATCATCTTTTATCATAAATTTAAGGAACGGTTGTATTAGAATGATGCATTTGCCATTACAATTGGTTCCAAAAAGCAGGACTTAATTATGATTCACATAATAGACTGACTATATTCTTTTATTTCCGTGTTTACTAATGCAGAAATGTGGCGACATTCTTTTTGAAACGAATGCGAGTAGAATTTTTAAGATTAAATTAAAAAAAAGAAAACGAGGCGAATTATATTTTTCCGATTCCAAACGAGATTCGACAATTATTTCCATTCTTTCAAAAGGGAACATTTTCTCTCTTTCTCGTTCTTCTTTCAATTATTTTCACATCCAGTCGTGCCAACGCGAGAGTTACTGTTTTAATTTTTTTAAGTGATTTCCTTTGCAATTTTACACGGAATTTTAAGACATCACACCTTTCCAACTGGCGTGAAAAAGATAGAGACAACACCTAGTTTGCCATTAAATAACAATAATAATATTGACGGCGATAATATTGTAACTGTTCTCAGTGTGATAGAATTACATGCCCGTTCTATTTTCTTCATTTTTGTCGATATTTAATTTCAAATTAATAGGGCAAAATGCCAACAAAAGGGACTTAAACCTGTGTCCCAGACGACAAAAATCCTGTATATCTTCCGAGAAAATCAGCGATGCCAATCTCTGACACAAATAATGATTAAATGCCGATTTATAAAGCAAGGTCAGATCATTACTCGCTTTCCACCTTTGATATTTAGTGAGCGCATTAGAATAACAAAAGACGTCTTTCAAAATCCTAGCAAGGTAAGAGAAAACAGAAACCTTTCGTTAGTAGCAAAGAGAAGAGTTTTAAATAATTTTGTTGTAGAGTAATCGGCCATGGATAAATGTAATTGACAGAAATTGACAACAAACAGAATTGAAAGTTTGCAATAAAATATACCAAAGGAAAGAAGCGTACACATCAAATATTATTAGTAAGCAAACAATATATGCAAGACAAAACTAGGCAATGCATAGAAATAAGGAAAAAAAGGTCCAAAAGATAAAAATAACGCACAAAAGGGATACAGACAAGTGAACGCAGGGTTATTACTTCACGACAAAAAAGAACATAAATATGGCAGATGAGACCGAGAAATGGCGTGTATCTATGAATTGTGCATACATTTGGAGAATAAGATGTTTTACAGTAATTCCCAGTGACTGGAAACAATATATGTAACATGTATTCTCCATTGAATTGTTAACAATGTCCTTCCAGGTGAATTTAATGGCCGGTTTTCTTTGTTTGACGATATATCAACAATTTGCATGTTATTTAATGCCGAAATCTAAATATTTTGCACACAATTTTATTTTATTTTTAGTAGTAATAATGATTTACTGACACAATTAAACCATAGTTTGGGGGAGAAGAAGTGAATTCATACCTTTCCCTAGGGTCTTTGTGCGTAAGTGAATATAATAAACCTGACTGGAACTCGATCTCGGCTCTCCAATTAGTAACTCCGAGCCATTAGACACTACACGACGAGCACAGCTAAACATACAACACCTGGTATTCCCAAGCGGTTACCTAACTAGGTACCGATCCGTCTTCACGTTGCTTATCTTCGGTGATGGTATGGGAGCCGGTGTTTCAACGTAACTTCGCCGTAAGCAGGTGAATTTGAGACGAGACAACGGACAAGCGTGCTGAGAATACCATGAACGGAATAAATGAGCAACGGGGAAAATAGAAACAAAAAAAGACGCATGTGCTTTAAATCAGAAACAGATAGCTGACATTTCTAAAACCTATAACGAGAACACTAGGCTTGGAGAATTTGACACTCAAAAGACATACTGAAGGCAAAAGTCTCAAACTTTACATAGACCAACAAAAATTTGGAGGTTGTGGAGAGGGTCGATTGAAAAAATCCATAGGCTAACCAAGAAACTCTCATGGAATACGACCAAATGAAGTTTATTTTTTTAACATAGTCCCCCATACAATCCACAGATTTCTTGGTGCTGCAGTGCTTCGTATCCCATTTCTGAAGAAGCAGTCATCATCTACAGATATGTTATTATACGATACTGATTCGCAGGCAAGTTTTTTTTCATGTTGGGGGAAAGATGATAGTCGGATAGGGCCAAATCGGCAGAATATGGAAGGGTTATCAACCAATTCAAAGACACAGTTACGCACAGCAGCCAGAAACGAATAGCCTGTGTGCTGGGGCATTTTCCTGGTGAAACAAGACTCCTTTCGTTTGTTTTCCTGGGCGTTCGGTCTTGATTGCCTTTCGCAACTGCATCAGCAAATCTTCATTGTTTCTAGTTTCTGTGTGCTCTGTCTAATTAGAATGAACTTCATGCAAATGTTTATTACAGGGAAGATCACCCTTAAAAGCCATGGGGGACGGGTTCACTCGAGATAGAGAGCTACGTTAGGAGGCCATTTGTGTGTATAGGTGATGGAGATAACGATTAACCATAGCCTTGAATGGGTTAAGAATGTAGTGATCGGGGAAACACCCTGTTGGGACTAGATTCCAAAGGGCAGTGGTTCGCGGGAAGAAGCTGCTCAAGTGGAATACGGAGGCAATGTGGGTGGGTTGCTACTATGTATAGGGCATGGGGTGTATTTGCTGCGAGGGTTGGCTTCGACGGGACCAGGGAATATAGTTTGTCCGAGCACATCCCAAGGAAATAGCGGTAGAGCAGCGAGAGGCTAGACATATTCCGCCTGTGGGGAAGGTGTTGAAGGGTGGTGAATAATTTGTCAGCCATTAGGGCTCGGGTACGCTTTTGAAATAGGGAGTGAGATCTTGGCAGCTCCTGCTGAGATATGAAAAAACAGTACTCCATATTTGGCCTTATCTGGCTGTTATAGAGGTAGAGGATAGCAAGAGGAGTCAGCTGCTTACTGGAGCGGTACAGAGAGCCGAATATTTTACCTGCAGTCCTAGCAACGGATCATATGTACAAATTCCACTTGATGCCGGGTGTGAGTTTGAGGCCCAACAGTCTATCAATGTACGGTGCTTCCCCGACTGGACCTCCGTTCATCTTGATTGGTGGTAGTTCGGGGTCAAATCGGCGATGATTAAACATGCTTGGTCTTTGATGCATTGAATGCAACCAACCAGTGTTTACCCCCTTGTGTAGTTCGAAGAAAATCGGAAGTGAGATCAGTCGCCAATGTCTGGCCATCGACAATTTTCGAGGTGCACCCGTATAAAGTCTTATCATCGGCTAAGATGCTTAGAAATGATCGGAGTATATTCTTAAGCAGATCAAAAAATGGTTGATCCGAAGTGTGACCCCTGTGGGACGCTAGGGACCTCTAGGGCAGCGGAGAACTGGTCATTAATAACTATCTTCAGGGACCTACCTTTTAGGAAGGATGTTATGATCGAGAAGACCGTTCCACTGATTCCATAATTAAAGAGCTTTATGCCACACCTTGTCGAAGGCCTTTGAGTTATCTAGTGCTATGATCCTCGAGGTGTGATTGTCGCCAAGAGCCTCACTGATTCCGTCAGTGATGGTATTAAGACACATCGACAGTAGATCGAGCCGACCTAAACCCATAATGCTCATCGCTGAAGAGTTTCTTATCTAGGTCCTCGACGACCTTCTTATTCGTAATGGCTTCAAAAATCTAACTACTGATACTGAGGAGTCATGACCCCCCCAAAAAAAAAATATTCGTGTGTCTATAGGATCAAAAGAGTTCTCTTTCAATGAAACGAGGTTTCCAAGAAAACCTGAGAGGTAAATATTTTTTTAAGTATCCCAAAGGACGTATATGAATAGCAAAGATTTTTTAAGGGGAATGAACACAAGAAAACAGCCCTTATACTTACAATCAGAAAGAGATGTGAAATTACTTGGACAGAAAATGGGGAAAGCGTTTTGCAGAATTTGACACGCTCAGGGTTATTCCTTGTGTGTGTCGAATTCTGCAAAAGACGGTAAGACGAGAAAACATCGGATAGCCAGCGTAACAATCTTATGGATGCCAAAGCAGGGAGGTAGATATTAAACGTTATGCTAATGTTAGCAGTTTCTTTATGAGAAGCCAGTATTACTGGGTTCAATTATATAAAATCTTTCTCTTAAAACAGTTTTCAGGAAAATAGGTTTCTTTGTTCTTTCCAGTATTGATGGGAGTTTCCTACCTAACCTTTTGTTTGAAGTAGTGTAGAACGTCAACATTATTATGCCATTATTTTCACTTCGAGTTACATGTGATATCTATTCCAGTGTATGACGATGAACTAAATTCAGCAGCAAGGCCTCTGATCGGAAGATTGGAGCTTCTGAGGAAAGTGAAACCACGTCTCAATTGCCGATGTTCCAAAATCCACCCTGACTCAGGGTGTTAACACCTGTTAGGGTCCCAGGTATGGGTAAATAGTGATCCTCCAAACAAAAACAAAACACTATGAAAGTATAAAATTACATTTTTATATTAAAAACACCAGCAATTATTTTTATAGAAAAAATTAACAACGATATATATATATATTACATACAAAACAGATATTGAAGTTAATGATATAAATGGCGAGAATACATCTTCGCAAACAAAATGACATTAACCCCGATCCTCTAGATGAATGTTGCGATCCCTGTTTATAAATTCCAGTTGCATAAGGTCTTTTTTTATTTTTTTACAAGCTTTCATCTGTGCATACAGACATCATCATGTATGAAAATATATTTGTTTTTTACATCTAGGTAATAACAGGACAACGAAAGAATAGATGTAATCCGAAAGATGTTTTTAGAAAAGTGTTATTGTTAATTGTAAGAAATTTTGGAGCGTGCGGTCGCAACGCTGAGGTTGAATTTTTAAATTATAAGATTGTGCATTTTTGTACTAATATGGTAATAGGAGAATTCTTTTGTACTGGTAGGTTTTTCAGTCAATGTGGCATGAACTAAATTGTTCAATAAATAGAGGGATGTCACAGTTATTATCCGAAAGTTGCACGTCGGATCAGTTATTTTAATATTAAGGATGTGATTATGTTTTGTTGATAATTCTCTTATATATATATATATATATATGTATATATATATATATATATATATATATATATATATATATATATATATATATATATATATATGAACAAATATAGTCTTAAATTGTGCTATATTTATGGGATAAAGTGCTCAATATCAGAGATAGAGCGTGTGTAAATATAAATGTGAACATAGAAGTCAACACTTAGAGGCAACTGTCTGTTTCATGCTAGATGCAATCGTCGGGCCACGAGTTATTTTTCTCGGCTATTTATATATACGGGTCAGTGGTGGGTAGTCATTTTTGGCAGATATTTTAACGGAAGTCGTTTATTTGTTTATTTATTTATTTGTGTCAAATTAATTTGCTTGTTTTTATTTAATTTTATTTTTGTTTTTTAACCTTTATATTTATTTTATTTTTATTTATTTATTTTTTTTATTTTGATCGGTGTTTTTATTAACGTAGTAAAAATTGTTTATATAGCTTATTGTGGGTAGTCTCTCTCTCTCTCTTTCTCTCTCTCTCTCTTTCTCTCTCTCTCTCTCTCTCTCTCTCTCTCTCTATATATATATATATATATATATATATATATATATATATATATATATAACAGAATTATCAACAAAACATTTTTAAAGAAAATTATCAACAATACATTTTATCTATAGTCGTAGTCTGCGTTGAAAATATTTCGATTTCTGCATTAAATAACCCATAGAGATTGATATGCCGCTAAACAAAACCAAACAAAAAACGTGACATCAGAAAAAAGTGAAAAATATTGTTTAACAGAAGTAAAAAGATCTACCAGGGATAGGAATTTGTGGAGTGCCATGATCGTCCACAATAAAATGTCAACGATTATTATGATTATTTGTCGAATATTTGTGTATCAGCACCTAGTGATGATCTAATTCACTAATTATAGTCAACCAGAGTAGCCTCGTTAACCATTACACAGTACTTACCCGTCAAGTAATTACTGAATATGAAGAAATATAAAAAGGAAACCCATCTTAAGTCTTTCTCCAAATTAAGAAAGAAAATGAGTACTTAAAATATTGTTTTTTCTACTTGGATCGACTCCCTACCGCTACTATCAGAAAAACATTATTTTACTGCTGTAACGATCACGTTAACGGAATTTACTAAACTTTTGGGGAGAAAGTTAATTGGTTTTAACAGAACGATAAGGAAAGAAAACCAAATAAACATACATTTCTGAAATATATATTTCATAAAATAAGTTACACAAAGAAAGACGGTGTAAACGCAGGCCTTTTGTTCATCACTGAATCCGAGCCTAAATGTTGACATTTAAAAAAAAACTATAAAAAAAAATACTCATCTTCCTGATCGACTGGAAAAGCGCACATCCCGTTAGGTTCAGTGATCCTAAGCAAATATGAACTAAAAAAGAGGAAAGAGTTTTTCTTTTTTTGTGAAACAGGAACCTTTAAAGGCGCCATCCAACTGCAGTTACGTATATCTTCTACAGCCAATTGTCTGTAACTTCTGCTGCTGTTGTGGTATGAATTCACTTCATTTTTTCATTGATATTTACTAAATTTACCTTATGTCTATGGCCATATGTGTCTATGGCCATATCACGTTAAAACAGGTTTTCGTACGAGGTGGCCTCTTGGGAATACCAGTTGCTGTAATCTTGGATTTACGGATTGTGTAACGGAAAATGGCTCGGAATTAGACATTGGAGGTTTGATTTACAATTCCAGTGGTGTTTATTGTATTTCATTTATATGCAAATATGAATGAACTTCTTTCTTCACCTCTAACTATGGGCTAATTAGTAAGACTTGTAGCTGTAAATCTTTATTATCCCATAAAAAAACTTAAAATCTAAAAAATATTTTCTGACTTTACATAGCATGCAAAAGGTTTGTTGAGCTTTTAAAAATAAACAACAAATCAATCATAACATGGTACATCGGGGGAAATCAATGACTCCAAAATGGACACATCTCTACTCGTCTGGAAATCTGTTGTAATATTTTCAGTGATATATCTATTTGAAGTAGTTGATGTCCCATCACGGGAGTAGACGCTACCCGATTAAATAAATAATGCTTATTTATCTAATTTATGCAAGTCTTAGGATAAGAATAGAAATGTATGAACGACTCGACTAAAAAGTGAAAGGCAGATGACTGGAGAAGATAGATGCCACTAGCAGTGCAGACCAAGAGGGGGCGTTCTGGTCGTTGTAGCCGTTTTCATAGGAAATGTCCACAATCTCTGTTCCTCCTTATTACCCATTCTCAATCATCAAATAATGAGCTCTGTCGTATATAGCATGTGGCCCACCTCGGTTGATACTGATTAGATTTTTGTCTACCTGTGTTATATTGATGTGCCAGTGACGCCAGGTGCATCAGCCGGTTAACCTATAACAAAAGGTAACTTCGTAACCACCAAGTGCAAATCCGAACCTCGCAGGATATCAATAGCTTCACACGGTATTTGAATTCGTTTTCGACTCAACTACGCGTTAGTTTTGCACGCGCGAGACAAACCGACTGACAAGTGGATATATAAACCCCACCCGAGAAGCGAAAGAAAAAGAGATTAATATCATCACGAGAATGTACAGTCCCTCAAGGCTAAACACCTATTCGCCGACAGTAACTTTGGATCTGAATAAACAATATCGTTCCATATGAAATATTTAGTCACGTGTTTTCTAGATTGTATAGCGGCAACGTTAGACTTGTAAAGGAATGCGTATTATGCTTTGGAAATCTTACTACTAAAACGAGATGAATACTGACTGTCAAGGGAGATAATACGAATACTTTGTCTTTGGACATAAGAAGAAGACTACTCGCCATAAAGGGAGATAATAAGAAGACGCTTGCTATCAAGGGAGGTAATAAGGAGGACGAGTAAAAATATAAAGTATTACCTCTGTTCAATTCTTTCTTTCTACATTTAATGTCGCTACCTGATGTCAGCTCCCTGCTACCTATGTTTAAATGTAGCGTTCCGTCCTGCAACACATTAGCACGAACACACAGAATGTTTCTAGCTTCTTTTCTTTGTTTCGATATGCCCGATGTGTATTAACTTCTCCGAGGTTTCTTTCAGAATTTCATTTCTCCATGTACAGATGTACCTCAGCCTACGCCGTTAATTGGTTCCAGAGGTCATGACTTAGGTCGAAAAACGACTTAAATCACATTACACTGTTTATGATATATATGTAGAGTATTCTGAATAAAATAATTAATTTCCACCTTATCTTCCAGCGATATAGCCTTACGTTTAGCATTAGCACTTACACTGAGATTTTCTTCGGATCCATGAGCAAAATGTATTCTAAAGTACAATTGAAATATAAATGAAAGAACGTCATCGGTAGAGCACAGATGTAAACAAATATGAATTCAAAATAGGTATTGGAGCTGAAAAAACGCACGAATGCCACCTGTCGGCAAGAATTTGAAATAAAGACATCTGCTGAACAAACTTTATTAATCTAATGTTTTTATTTTTGATGATTTATGTTATATATATATATATATATATATATATATATATATATATATATATATATATATATATATATATAGTCAAACCTAATGAGCCAGACAAACCTACCAAGGTTTCACTAAGGCAGATCGTCAGGGTTGACTAGGTTGCTCTACGTTTGTATCGAGCTCTTTAGTTAGTTGTTTACTCGTATCGGGGTTTTTCTTTGGGCCTTGAACCTGTAACTGTGCGATTATTTTCGACAGCCTTTCATGTTCCTGGCTCTTTCTTTTTTAAAACCTTTTTTTCCCTTCGTGATTGATGTGGCTATTGTTAAATCAAGAATTCGAAGGTTTTTCGACACGAGTATAGTTACCTAAATTTATATATATATATATATATATATATATATATATATATATATATATATATATATATATATATATATATAATAAAAAGACTTAAACACTAATATTCCATGGTCATAATTTATTCTATTGGAATCGTAAGAACGATCCAATTCATCAGACCTACAGATTCAAAAAGAAAACAGAAAAAACAACTCCGCGAAAAAATTAGTGAGAGTATGTGTGAGAGTGTGGGAGGACCTGAGATCTATATAGAGGGGTAACAGACGAGAGAGGCAGGGCGGTCCAAAGGTGGAGGGGGCATTAAAATTTAACAGAGAGAAGATTTAAAGAGAGGTTTCAGTGAGAAAAGAGTGCGTATTTTCAAACGTCCGAAGATATACCGGAAGAGTGTACATTTCTTGGCGACACACACACCCCATAGGCGATAAAATCTTGTACTCTCGCCCAGACACCTACAACGCATACATACACACACATACACACACATCTATATCTATATATATATATACATATACATCTGCACGCCTAGGACAACCGATATATATATATATATATATATATATATATATATATATATATATATATATATTGTTTAATTTATTTTAATATGATTTTATATGTGTTTATTGATATTTTAGTGTTTTGACGTTACTAATATTTTTGACGGACGACGTAAACTCGAGTAAAACGACTTAAGGCGAGTTTTATTTTTCCATATGATATTTAAGTAAAACCGACTTATCTTGGAAAATGACAACTCGAAACGACTTAAGCCGAAGTATCACTGTATCCAGTTGTCACCTTTTTCGTTTCTAACATTTACTGTTCAGCACACCTTGAAAGAGCAGTCATTTTGTTTTCTTTATTTGTGGTGAAATTTGTTCTGTATCTTTAACATAAGCGAGGATCGACATAATTAACAAGTCAGAAAGTATTTCTTTTTTTCTAAAGACATTTTCGATACAGTCTTCTGGAGAGCCAATCTACCGCCATTCGTAGGCGCCTTAGGTTTTTTAGTCCTATTTTTTGTCGTATGTTATTGAATAACTAACTTAACATCCACACCTATTCCAGGTTTACGTGGCCAAGATATAACTATCACCCTGAACTTGTAAAAAGTCCCCGACATTTTAACTTATAATAAATGATCATTACCTCTTTTTATCGAATTTTGTCTAAGAACCCTCCCAGTTTTTTTTCCTGAATTTTCCATCAACATTGGCGTAGGATGTTAACGTTTAAACTCCAAATAATAAAATTTAGCAGAGCTTCTACAGACCTTCGAAATATCTCGCTCTACAAGTTAAATTAATCCGGTGTGAAAACAAATCTTTTTCGTAAGCTTTTTTTCTATTCTTTGAGCATTTATACAATTCCTTCGTTATTCTGTCCAAGCTGTTTGTTTTCAGAAAAGATATTTAGGGATTATTTGAATATCCTTTCACTGCAGAATATCTGGTAGGAGCGAAGTTTAATAAACACACCAGTTATTTTGCACAGTATTCAAATTGCAACCAAATATCGGAAGATGCTTATTGCGTCTTCAAGTGTTTATCACGCCATTGTTCTCATTTACATACATATGTGCTTTCTGGTTAGATGAGAAATCGGAAATCCGAGCTAGAATGCTTATGATCATTTCCGCGCAAATACTTCTTTTAACGCCGGCGATAGGTTATATGGTAGACTGGGCTGTTTAGCAATGGTTAGTCACCAGTCTAGTGGAAGAAAAACGTGTAGACAGAGCTGCACTAAGGGAAAGGTTCGTGAGCTTCACAAGGACATTATGATACAAAGTAAGGTCGGCTTCAGAATAACAGAAGTATTCATCAACATAGGCATACAATACTGCTACATTAACGTGTATTGCTTTAAAATCTTGTTAAAATCAAAAACATTAATGCTGAACTGCGATGGTATATCTATATAGCTATATGGCATTAAATGCTTGTGGAATAATTCGTCACAGTCGAATGTAATACGCAAAAATTCCCAACAAGCAGAATTGACAAATTTTCCAAATTTAAAGAATAACATAAAAAGAAAAATTACTGGAAAAAATAATACTAAGCAGACAATACTTAATCTGCAAAAATTTAAATACAATGTCAATTTCTATCTACTGTCTTCATGATTACTTTATTTGAGGAGTGTGAGCTGATTTAAAGTATCATTAATCAGATTTGAAATAAATATTATTTATTTTAAGTTTAAAATATCGCAGAATTGAATTTCTAACCCGACAACAGCAGTGTTTTTAAGTGGACGTGTTGACAGCCCGACAGGTTTAATGTTTTTTCTACGGATCAGTCAGTTATGTGCCATACGTGATACGCGATTAGGCGATCATGTATCTTTCAATATATGACTGACGGGGCAGATTTTTTCCCGCAATCGGTTGCCATTTCTTTCTGCGGTAGACCAGTTGCCATCCAAGGCTATAGAACCCGGTCAGTCCTGCTATTTCCATTTCTTTCTGCGGTAGACCAATTGCCAACCAAGGCTATAGAACCCGGTCTGTCCTGTTATTTGCCCATAGCTGAGGGGAGAAGAAGAAGATGCGTACCTTACCCAAGGGTATTAGCACGTAAGTGAATGTAATGGATTCGACTGGAATTCGAACTCAGGTTCCTGATTCCCCAATCTGAGCCGCTATCCATCACTCCACGCATTACTTACTACTTTAGCTGTGAAACGTAATTGAAGCAAATGGGTATAATTCTCAGTAATTTAAACAAATATTCCCCGAGAAATTTAATGTAAGCATTTAGGAGGCTGGAAATTTCAGTTAAGAACAATGACAAGTCTGCTGAATTTTTATGTAACACGAATCCTTAAGTATGGCAATCGCTGCTACATAATTTAAAATCAAACAAACAGTTTTAAATGCCAAAATAAGTTTGTTTGTAACCGTGATTTGAATTATATCCGGCAATACGGCACGTGTATAGGACAATTTCCTTACAGATGAAGACGAGAGCTGAGAAAACGGACATGTTGTTCTACAGAACGATGCTGGGAATAGCATCGACATATATATATATATAGAGAGAGAGAGATATATATATATATATATATGGATGTATTTTGTATACTTCAAAGAAGAAGATCTAAGGAAAATGGAAATAAAATGGACACTTAGAATCAGAAAGAGTCAATAGAGGATTCAGGGACAATATATGAAGAAAGAAGGCCTAGAAAGTTTAAAACTCACATCAATTATATGTAAGTCAGGTGGAGCCGAGTAAAACGGCGATGAAGCTACCTAATGGCATTGTATGAACGATTATGAAAATAGGGACAAAGAGTCAAGCATTACTTTTTCCTTGGTATGATGATGAATTACATCCAGCAGCAAGCCATCTGGTCAGCAGGTTTTGAGGTGCGTGGAACCACCTCTTTATTGCTGTTGTTCCCAGGTCAAACCTGACTCAGGGTGGTAGCACCTGATACGGTCCCAGCTATGGGTAAATTATTGAACACACAAACTGGGGTCAAAACATGAAAATATAGAAATACAGAAGAGAAAATAACCAGCAATTCATTTTCATAGCAAAAAAAGAAGAAAGAAAAAGATTACCAATAATACATTAACAAAAATTACCAAAGCTCACAAGAGAATCAAATTTCGTCATTAAATGACCCATTAAGAGTTAATGTGCCATCAAACAAACAAAACGAATCAAAAATTACTCAGAGCAAAAACAAATGTAAAAATGTGAAAAACCACGATTACTGACACCCTGAGGAGATAGGGATATAAAATATGAAAACAACCTAATTAAAACTTAATAAATATTTCCTTTGAAAAATATTTTTTCAAATAGCGATATATATATATATATATATATATATATATATATATATATATATATATATATATATATATATGAATTAAACATAACTTTCTGTTGTTATTGAAACATTGTCCAAAATTATATAACAGTTACAACACATACACACACACACACGCGCGCGCGCGCGCACAAACACACACACACACACACACAAACACACATATATGAGTATATATATCCCACGATTACACTACTCGGAGTTTCATGCGAAACACCATTTTCAGCTGCTGAGTGTATGCCGACCATTATTTAATTTGAAATTAAATTATTGAATTGATTATTGAATTGATTGTGAGCAAACAATTATATATATATATATATATACATATATATATATATATATATATATATATATATATATATATATATATATATATATATATGTATATGTGTGTGTGTGTGTGTGTGTGTGTGTGTGTGTGCGTTTTAATTAGTGCATGTACCTGTACCTACGTTTTTGGCGTGCGACTATAGTTTCGCTGGGTTGTTTTTCCCAGTTCATCAGGCACAGGGTAGGTACGCGTAAATGTACAAATTAATACATATCTTTGCTCTATATAAGCGCATTGAGTACTATTACATTTACACCTCATGCATAAATTGCACGATTATTTATTTGCACATATCAGCACACGCGTACACGTCATCTTATATTTGGCCGGTTCATTTATCCACTTTACAACTTTACATACATACATACATGCATATATATATATATATATATATATATATATATATATATATATATATATATATAATCATTTCAACACAAACAATACAATAAATCTAATATGATGTAAGTGGAAAATAAAAGAACAAGATTTAAGAAGATAGAAAATAACGATTGACGTTGCCTTTAAAATTTGGAAGATCAAAGTTGACTCGGAACCATAAGCAGATATAGCGTTACACAAGCGAAAAATTCGAGAGAAGAAACTGTTAGCATAGAACTTACGGTATCATCTAGCCATTTCAATTACTGAGACGTTGTTGCCAATCTAGTACTGCACATAAATTCATAAATTCTAGGTACCATAGCAGAACGTTTAGCAGAACAATTGCCATGAAATTATTTATAGAAAAGTCATAATAAATCTATATTACGGCGGTGACAAAGGGACTGAAGCCGAGATGCCAGGTCAGGACCAATAACATTGCAGATTCTTATTTTGATTTCATCAAGAATCTTTAAATATATGGCAGGAGCACCAGACCAGATGTAGCAGCAATATTCAAAGCATGGAAGAATGGTAGCCTTATAAACATGTAAGATAGATTCTGGAGAGAAATTTTGTTTAGCACGATATAGTGAACCAACTTTCTTAGTTGGAGACTTAGCAATTAATTCAATTTCAATTTTTTTAACTCCTGTGGCAGTAGAGACTTCAGGGGTTATTGGCCCTCGTTCGATGGCGTTCCTTCGGAGGATTGGCGCGATTGCGTCTCGATTAAGGAACGAGCCTCGCGAAACGGAGTGGATCTTGCAGCGTGTCTCACTGGCGACGGTTCGAGGTAATGCTTTCTCCATTATAGCGGCTGGCAGAGGATAGAAAAAATTGTTTATAGTTACGTTGTTCTGGAATTGTCATCAATGGTCGACTGAACTTGCTTTGTTTCAATGACTTTTGTTTTGTTATTATTAAGTAAATTAATTTCCGATTTAATAGAAAAAAAATATTCAATTTCCTCTTTTTTGTGTCGTCAGACGCCTTTGCGTTGTCACTTTTGTGACGTCAACAAATGCTCGTTATCACATTCGTGATGCTCGTTGTAGTCGAGACTTTGAAATCGCAGATACTAGTAGTAACGTCTTCTAATAATACTCGCACTAGTAATACTTGTTCGAATAGTAATAGCCGAATAGTAATCCGTAAAGTGATCAGTATAGAGAAATAGTATATAGGATAGTATAAGGAATCGCGATGATATTTGTTACACATAATGTACAAATGTGACTCTCGGACAAAAAGGGAAATTGAGAAAAAGATAGTCTTCTTCTGTCTTTCTGTAAAACTTAGCTAGCTACAAACACTGACCCAAACATGCAATCAATATTCCTTCCACCAAAATAACGCATCCTTACTTACCATTCTTACCACATCCACCATAATGCCTTAAAAAATCTCGGAAGTCCTAACTTGTCCCCATATACGATTCATTGTCTGTGGCGGTAGGGGGATAAAATAACAATTTAAAAATCTAACAACCCCAATATGTATTGACAAATGTGTACAAAACTATATACAAGAAACTAAACAAAATAGTGTTAGTAATAACCACCCACAAACCCTAAATATCGCCGAAACATCATTTATAGAATCGCTGTCGTTAAAACACGCTAATTCTCATATATCCCTTTCCTTTGCGATCACGTGCTTTTCCTATTAGAAATGGAATCACCTGTGTTTATTCCTATACAACACTCTTTCTACTTCGTGTCAGCTGAAGCCATTAGTTCGAAAAGGCACTATGAGACACTCTCCTGGCGGTTAGCATCAACCATACTAATGGAAGGTAAAAGGGCTTCACCCAGATTATTAAAAAAAAGAGCAGTTTCGTTTTTGAGGCGTTACAATTAACAAACCACTCTTTGCTCGATTTAACAACAGATATATCCCTGAAAATAGTCACAGCATTTACAGATAATACCATGGTTAAAACAAAGATGCTATTGCTTAGCTTCTATGTAATTTTTCTCTGGTTCTATGTCTGTGAATTCTGGAAAATTTCCTTACAGATGAAGAGGAGACTTTAGGCAAAAGAGATGTGGTTCTACAGAAGGATACTAAGAATAGAATAGACGTAATTCATGGTAATTGTTTCGGATGTGCTCTTCGCTATGGTAACTAGACTTTATGAATTTAAGCGCACTACTAGACTGACGTCGAGATCTCATCCATTTACACTTGAGCTGGGTAGATGTAACCGTAAATTATACGCTTATTAAGTTTCATTTCTCGCTTGTAGAACGCCCTTCCGGCTTTCCAACCGACTTTACTCTGCAAAAATTTAAATGCAATGTCAATCGCTCTCTAATGCCCCCCCCTGATTACTCCTTCCTCTTCCTGCTCATTATTAATGTTTCTGTTCCTAATTCTTCAACCCTCAGTAACCCCTTGTATTTTAGAGGCTTTACTGCCTGGCATGTGGTGATATCGATTAAAAGAAAGGGAAATGAAAACGACGGGTATGTTTTAAGGAAAATGAAAAGTAAATCATAAAGAAAGAGTTGAACTTTCTGTAGTATATAATGAGGAAAGAATGCATGCAGAATGTGACACTCACAAGGCAAATAGATGGCAAAAAGGAAGAATCTCGTTGGTAACCTACTTCTCGAAGTTTGAATGTTTGACAGAACGGGGACAAAGATCTATATTTGGTTTGATTTGTTTTAAAGCATATCAACCTCAATGGGTTATGTAATGCCGACATGATTTTTATTGCTGGTTATATTATCTATCTATCTATCTATCTATCTATCTATCTATCTATCTATCTATCTCACTCTGTTCCTCTCTCTCTATCTACCTATCTATCTCATTCTCTTCACATCTATCTATCTATCTATCTATCTATCTATCTATCTATCTATCTATCTATCTATCTATCTATCTGGGTCCCTTCATATCTATCTATGCATCTTGGTCTCTTAATGTCTGTCTCTGTTGGTCACTTCATATCTATCTATCTATCTATCTATCTATCTATCTATCTATCTATCTATCTATCTATCTATCTATTATGTATATAGGTATGTATATATGTATCTATCTATCTATCTATCTATCTATCTATCTATTGGTTTGGTTTGTTTTGTTCTACGGCATATCAAACTCAATGGGTTATTTAATGCAGACAAGATTGTTATTGTTGGTAATATTTTTTTCAAACATATATTGCTGGTAATTTTTTTTTCTTAAAAAATGTATTGCTGGTAATAATTGTTTTTTTCAAAATTCATTGCTGGTAATAATTTTGTACACAAATTTATTGCTGGTATTAAAACCTATTTTTACACTTTCAAAGCGTTTTGACCCCAGTTTAGCGGGTGTCAATGATTTTCCCACTGCTGGGGCCCTAACAGATGCTACTCCCCCGGTTCAGCGTTGACCTGCGAACACCAGCAATTAAGAGGTGGTTCGACTTTCCTCAAAACCTCCTGATAAGAGGCCTTGTTTTTTGGTGTAGTTTATCGTCTTACCCAGGACGTCAAAGATCTATGGCAAAAATACCTGCAAGGGATAGGAAACTGTGGATAGTTATGATCGACGACGTCCGCAAAGGAGGCAGCACATGAAAAAAAGATCTGTAACGCTGTCTCTTCCTTTCCTTTCCATGCAATTTTCCCCATGTCTATTACATCCGGAAATCATGGCCATCTCGTTGTCCGTTTTACTTTTTCTCTTTATTTATCGCTCGAGTCATGCCTGCAGATTTTCACTTTGGAATTGACAGGATCGACGGTCGTTTATCATTTATAATCGTGTTGTGTTGTCGCCTGTTTGTTGTAAGGGACAATCGCTTGACATGTGTTGTATGTTTAGCGGCAGTCCGGACCTCCATATCGGCATCAAAATCCTACCTATATGTGCATAAGACAGAGGCGAGATTTTAACGCTAACACCAAAGAGTGTTGAGACGAGATTTAAAAAAGATAACGAGATTAGGTACAGGCACACACACACACACATATTTGTGTGCCTATACACTTATATACATTAATATACATACATACATTCATATATATATATATATATATATATATATATATATATATATATATATATATATATATATATATATATATATAATTCTCGAATACATTTGAATGTTGTTAAATTTGTTTTCCAGTATTGTTAACTGAATTTACGCAACGGTTTTTCTTTTACCGTTCTCACATTTGAAGGAACCAATTTCAAGTTACACAAAGTAATGTCATTTAAGCGGTCAAACTGAAATGTAATATATATATATATATATATATATATATATATATATATATATATATATATATATATATATATATATATATATATATATATATATATATATATATAGTGCAATTCGCGCACATATAAATAAACATAAGACAAATAAACAAAGGAATATTAACATTAGACAAAGTTTTATACAGGACATAGTGCAAGGTCAGTCATTTATGTGCCATGCATGATACACGATTAGGCGATCATGTATCTTTCGATACATGACTGACAAAGTTGATTTTTACCCCTGCTATTTCTTTCTGCGGTAGAGCAGGCTATAAAACCCTGTCTGTCCTGGTATTTACACATATATGGTGGGGAGGAGGATTCATAACTTACACAGGGGTATAGCACGTAAGTGAATGTCATGGATTCGACTGGAATTCGAACTCGGCCCTCCGATGCCTGAATCCGAGCCTCAATCCATTACTCCACCGACTTTTCCAAAATTGTACCTAGGATCTGGAATGAAAGAAGTGGTAAATAACTAATTCCCTCATGTAGATCATGGATTTGGGAAAAATATTCTGATCCCAATATATATGGATCAGTAAAAAACAAAAAAACAAAACAAAACTCTTACAGAAGATAATAAAACTGACTACAAAATATATTGGGCTAGTGTAGTTTCGCCCACCGCACGATGCTACAGATGTAAGACACTAACATAAGAATTCAAGCCCTGTTCTTAACCTTGATTGCCGAGGTTTTCATTTGGGTGTCATGCATGGCTACAAAGCCGTCCAGAAATATCTACACTATCAACTTCTGAGGCACGGTGAAGTAATGGATAAAGGCTTGGATTGGGGAATGGGAGAGACAAGTTCGAATTCCTGCGCAAGGTAAGAATCCAAATTCCGGGGGCCGTTGTGATAAACGAGAAGCAGTCAACATAAAATGATAGGGAACGATATATTGAAGTTTAATATTAGAAAAAAAAATCAGTTGCACACATAAAAATTTCAATTTGAGCATTTGACCTGACCATTTGGGGCGACTCGAAATTGTTCCCATCAAATGTGTGAACGCCTGAATTAAGAACAGATGCGTGTATATATATATATATATATATATATATATATATATATATATATATATATATATATATATATATATAAATATGGATACACTCTTCCGGTGTATCTTTAATGTATCAGACTTTTGAAAATATGCATATTTTTCTCACTTAAACCGTCTTTGCCTCCCCCTCTTTAAAACTTATTTCTGTTAAATTTTAATCCCCCTTTCATCTTTAGACCTTCCTATTCTTCTCACATCTGTTACCCCTCCCTTTGGCTTTCATTCACTCTAACATTCGCCCCACACTCCCATACATACACTCTCACTAAATTTTATTTTTTATTCCCGGAGATGATTTTTTTCTGTTTTCTTTTTGAATTTGTCGCTCCGATAAATTGGATCGTATTTACGATTCCAATGGAATAAATTATGACCATGGAATATTAGTGTTTAAGTCTTTTTATTATATCCTTACTCTGTCCTGGACATCGAGTTCTACCTGGATTTTATCCACTTGGAATTATTTTTTATACATATATGTATGTGTATGTATGTATGTATATATATTTATATTTTAGATATATGATTGCATATGTATGTGTATATTTACCACTAATATTATATATATATATATATATATATATATATATATATATATAAAATATAATTTTTTTTTAAAAATATGATTCCATCGCGACATAGAAATTACTATGTTTCGAAACTTGACTCAAAATTTGATTTAAACTTTAGGACATGAGTCAGGTTTCGAATTATATTTAAAGAAAAATTAATTATAATTTAAGCTTTACTTCTCAATCGAGCACTGTTTTTAAAAATAAAAACATAAATGATAAAGGATTTTGGATCATTAATCTAACTGTTCTTTACTATTGTATCAACACACACACACACACACACACATATGTGTGTGCACGCGTGTAGTGCAATTTCTCGTCGCAGAGGAAAAATGAGGACACCGTAAAATAAAGGTGTTCCTCAATTTCTATGGACACACATATGTCTCCCAAGGCCTGTAGATTTTTTTCGGAAATTTTTTGACCGATGGAACATGTGATTGAGCCATTTTGCTCGTGTGGTTGCAATTCAATTGCCGCATTTTTCCGTGAGTGGACAGCTTTACTGCGTGGAACAAAGCCACAATGGCAGGTCAGGTTATCATTGAGAGAGACAGCCTGGTGCCAAATTTCTATAATAGTTGAACTCAATTGATCCCGATGTTTGTCAGCCTCGATCAAATCTTTGTATAGATGAGACGCAGGACCGGCGCCAAATCCTTCGCTCTTTGGTGCTTCAGATTTTCTTTGAGTTTGTTTTTGACACTCAAGACTGGCCTTCCAATTGACCCGCCTGTTAGAAGTTGGTCAAAGAGTTGTTTTAGGGGTTCGCTATCGCTCATACGAGAAAGATGTTCCGCCCACCTTAAATGGATTTTCATTAGGATGACTCTAATACATGTCACGATGCATTTAGTCACATCGTTTTTTTCTGTTGCAGATGGCATGTGGGCGACACATGTGGAAAGCATCGAGTTGATTAATGTTTCGTTTTTACAGAATCCAAGATCCTTCCTCTTAAAGGAGGGATGTCAGTACAATTAACTTATACACACCAATTCTCACTTTTAACAAAAGCACGAGCATCCCAACGCCTGCGATAAAAATTAGCGAAAGCAAAACTATACTTTCCAATCCTGCAATCAATTGTTCTGTCCATTTTATCATTGTTGGATACAATGGAACTAAGAAGGATGAAAGAGGACACGGTCTTCAAGATTCGACATAAAAGCTGGGATTAAAATATGAAGGATAGTTACAGAAAGGTTAATAGACAAGTTCCGTATTTATTCTGATGGTCAGATGAAAAGCTATTTATGCTTGAGGAAATTTGTTAACGAGCCCTTTCATATCCACAACGGTGTAGGCTACAAGTGCGCAATCGCCGGCAAAGAGCATATATATATATATATATATATATATATATATATATATATATATATATATATATATATATATATATATATATATATATATATATAAGTAGCTAGACAAACCTACCTAGGTTTCACCTACGCGGGTCGTCAGCGCGGAATTACTTATTTTGCTCTACTTAGCGTATTGAGTTTAGTTATTTTACTTTACTCGTATCGGAGTTTTTTTTCTTTGAACTCTGAACTTAGGTTCTAGACGATTATTTTCGCCGGAAGTATATGCTCTTAATTCTGATAAGTATAGACACTATGGACATGTGCATCAACACTGCATATTGACTGTCAGTTGCACTCTTTAATGAGATCTTTCTTAAAACTGCCAGTCTTTATTTCTGATTTCAGGTAACTGATAAACGGTTCTTTCATCCTATTATAATTGTGCTCGTCTCTCTTTTTGTTCGTTCGCACGACCGTTACGCCCTGCCAATAACTAATAAGTAGTGGACTATTCCGTTTTTATCACACGTAAAAACAGAATGCATATCACAGATGCTACTTGGTTTCAGAAAAAAAAAGAAAGAAAGATAGAAGTGTTTAATTTCTCCTGATAATCCCTAATAAATAATGGACTGTTCCGTTTTGATCGCTTGAGAAGACAAAAGACATATATCAGAGACAGTACTTGCTTTCAGTGAGAAAATAGGAGGAGAGCTCTGTTTACTGTTTATAACAATGCATTAGAAAAAGTTGTCAATTTCAAAATCTTTTCATTTGTACTCCCTTACTTCTTCAAATGACGACGAGCATTAATATTTATGATCGTCCTTAAATATTTAACAATACGATAGGGGAATTTCTACGGATATTTTATTGTCTTAACACTTTGAGACCACCGGTTGAAAGGTATATAAACACCTGTAACTACTTTATATCTACCGGGAAACATTACATACCAATTATTTGCGGATGTTGACCCAAAAGCTTGGTCTTGAAGGCATCAGGAATCAAAG
>OZ038506.1:88838525-88878358 GCA_964036315.1 Acanthosepion esculentum | reverse complement strand
TCCCCCTCTCTCTGATAATTTGTTCACTAAGGTCAGACGTCTACTACGTGTAACAGCAAAGTTGTCCAATTCTTAGATTAAGCTTTGAACCGCAGAAGTGGAACTGTAAAGATAAACTGGCCTTCATTTTGGCATACGTTGAAAAGGTCAAGGTTTAACTTATCGGACTACACAGTCACTCATTCATTCGTTTTTTTTTCTGATCACGTGATATGTATCGGACAAATGAAAACAAAGAGCATTAAATCCGAAATACTGAATCATTTATTCGCGTTATCCACATTCCCCAAATTTTCTGATGAAGCAGCAAAAACGTTTCGAAGCATATCCGATTTGTAAACGTTTTACTATTTAATCTGGCTTACGGCCATATCACGTTGAAACACCGGTTCTGGCATGGGCACCGTTGTTTCAAGTTAAGCAAGGTCGGGTTTAATCATTAGCTACATGGGTTTAGCGCCTAGGGTTATCTGGTGCTGTCCGACTGGATTTACCGACGGTGTATCGGATAACAAATTGGAAATGGAAATCGGTGTGTTGTATTCCAATTCATGTTAAACTTCATTTAAATTATTTGCATTCACTTACCCACAAATACCCTTGGGAAATGTAGGATTAGGCCTAATTCTCCAGCAATGGGTATTAGAACGTCTGTAAGCAAATCTTTATTATCTCCTCAAAACCTTACAATCTACTGTATATATATATATATATATATATATATATATATATATATATATATATATATATATATATATATGAAGAAATATAGTCTTAAAGTGTGCTATATTTATGGGATAAAGTGCTCAATATCAGAGATAGAGCGTGTGAATATAAAAGTGAACATAGAAGTCAACACTCAGAGGCGACAGTCTGTTTCATGCTAGATGCAATCATCGGGCCAAAAAATAAAATAAAATAAAATAAATATAAAGGATAAAAAACAAAAATAAAGTTAAATAAAAATAAGGAAAAATAATTTGATACAAATAAATAAATAAACAAATAAACGACTTCCGGTAAAACACCTGCCAAAAATGACTACCCACAATGCACCACTGACCCGTATATATAAATAACCGAGAAAAATAACAGCACTCGCGGCCCGATGATTGCATCTAGCATGAAACAGACTGTCGCCTCTAAGTGTTGACTTCTATGTTCACTTTTATATATATATATATATTTATATATATATATGTATATATATATATATATATATATATATATATATATATATATATATATATATATATATATGTGCGTGTGTGTGTGTGTGTATTCTGCTCAGAAAAAAACATGTTTTTAAAAGCCATGCCAAATTCACTATAAGTGAAAAAATAGAATTAGACAGAAAAGATAGCATTAGAAAGATCCAAGATGAACATGAAGACAAATGGATTTTGCGCCTGAAAACTATTTCGTCCAGACGGGCTTAACAACAAATTTAACAACATTGATAGAATTAATATATAACCCCATAAATCAAGCCGTAACCACATTTCTCAGCAACACAAGACAGACATGCTTATTCACCGTGCTCCTCATGGTTCTTCAATGGACTTTGAAGAGAGAAAACCAGATTTTGCATGTTGATACCACTACCGAAGGCATGAATGATCGTTTCACTCTTACCATTGCTAAGTTGGGAAGATATAGTGAAGCTGACACAAAAAAAATTTAAACTATTGTCTATATAGCTGAATAACATAAGGGTTTTTCAGTGATTCTTACGACAAATGATATCACGATGGTCTTATCTGACAACCTGAAAAAAAGAAACTCAATTAGTTTAGTCGTTGTTTTCTTTTTAGATATTAAACATTTTGTGGGATGGATAATTATGTTGTTACACGATTTGGACAATTTGGGTGTTACACCCCGTATATCATTTTTTTTTTATTGCAAAAGCAGTTCCATCGTTATGACTACCTTCTTGCGATGTCAGTGTAAAGGAATAATCAAGCATTTAAATAAGTAGTTTTACGTACAATTGCACCTTTCTTTGATCTACTTCAGTATTTTCCGTACAGTTATTAATACTTGATCTGCAGACACAACACATTCTGCTGTAAACGCAGCCAAATTACCAGCTCCAGTCTACAATGTCTACAATCAGTGAACTGAGGTAGCACATTATATCGAATCAATTGCTAAGTCTGTTGCTAGGGAATTTGGTTCCCTGTATTTTGCTAGACAATTTTCCTCACCAGTTTTTATAAGTCTACCACACAAACTTGCTTTGAATATTGCTGCTACATCTGGTATTATCCTCTTGCTATATATTTAAAGCTTCTTGATAAATTCCAAAGAAGAATCTGAAATATTACTGGTCCTGACCTGGCATCTCGGCTTCAGTCACTTTTCTATTGCCATTATGCAGTTTTCTAAGAAAAAACTTTCATGGTAACAGATCGGATGAACTCGTCGATGATGGTACCTAAACCTCATGAATTTAAGCTCAGTACTAGATTGGCGACAACGTCTAAACATTTTACTATAGAAGTGTCTAGGTGTAACTGTAAGTTCTATGCTAGCAATTCTTTCTTCTAAAGTTCTCGCTTGTGGATATGTCTTCTTGTTTCCTTGTCAACTTTGATCTTCAAAAATTTAAATGCAATGCAAATCGTGCTTCTCCGTTGTGGTTCTTTTAATTTTCTCTCTCCATAATTTTTTTCTCATTCTCTAACTTGCGTCTTAGTTGCTTTATTGCCTTGCTTGGAGTGAAATAATCAAAAACAAACATTATCATTATGATTCGAGAACTCTTCGCAATATATGATCAGTGTTAAAAATGCAGTTTTTTCTGTAAGTGTCCAGAGTTGAAATTGACCATAATCTCTTCCAGACACTTCGGAATTTCATTAGCCATGGTACTCGAAGCACCGACAACTAGGGAGTTAATTTCCACCGTTTTTGGATCGCGTCTTTTTAAAGGCTAACTTATATTTCTTTTCATTTGCTCAGCTTATTTTCTATCCGTATGGAGGTTGATTTTTCTCAATAAATTTTCTCGATTATTCTTATACCTTTCTCAATGGTTAAAAGTTTCAGGGACATCATTTCATTTTTTATTCTAAAATTCTCAAGTTATGAGAAAGAATTTTGCAACTAGCTTATAAAAATCTTTTCAAAATTACAAAAATTTAAAATTATCAAAATTTAATTTGTCAATGTTGAAATTGGCCAATAATCATTTTAAATCCTCGGTCCATTATATCGGAATTAAAAAACAAACAAACAAACCGTATAATCTCGCATCTCAATCATCAAGAAAGCCACATATCACATCTCATCAGCGATCAACGCTTTCAAAATATAATTTCAATTAAAAAAGTAAGTAGCGTAGAATGCGATCTCATTCTGACACAGATTATTAGGATTCATGGCGAGTCGATATTCAAAGCGATCAAGACAGTTTTATCTCAATGGATATTGCTAAGTACAATTTGCAAAAGTTATGGAAATTATTTTTAAATTGGTTATTACTCCGCTTTCTAAAACAATAAGAAAACTAAAATTGTATTCCATGATAAAGAAAAAGAATTAGGTATGGAAAAGTAATTGAACATTAAAAAGTAAAAATTCTCCTTCAATTTGAAATTACCTCATGCGGAAAAGCATAATTACGATTTGTTTAAATGTAATTGAAGTGGATGTGGAGATCGCGAACGGCGGTTTCAACTGAGGTCAAATATTACCTGACTCGCAGCTGACACAGATAGACAGGTCCGTTGTTCAAAATGATCTTATTCGCCAAATGGTTCAGTGAATGCTTTTAAATAAGAGTAATCACCAAACAGTTTTGCTGTAATTGATGTTTAGAAAGAAATATTAGTAGAGTAAGGTGAACATTTTTGTTAAAATACAGTACCCCCCGCCATTTTTCTTCATCGGATATGTTCAAAAGCAATAGGCGGATATATTTATATATTTGAATAGATTTCTGGATGTTTGGATAGCAGCAATTAGAACTTGAGTCAGTTAAATGTGACTCAAAATTTAAATCACTTTTAACCAAATTATAATAAATTTGGCTTCAAATATCTTTAGATGAGAATAAAGGTAAATCTCTACAAATTATATTTTCTGGAAGTTTTTAATTGTCCTTATATATATATATATATACACACACACACACACACATATATATATATATATATATATATATATATATATATATATATATATGAATATATGAAAATTGAAGTCAACACTTACAGGCGACAGGCTGTTTTATATTAGACGCAATCGTCAGGCCACGATTGCGTCTAGCATGAAACAGCCTGTCGCCTCTAAGTTTTGACTTCAATGTTCACTTTTATATTTACAAACGCTCTATCTCTGATATTGAGCACTTTATCCCCTAAATATAGCACACATTAGGAGTATATTTCTTCATATATATATATATATATATATATATATATATATATATATATATATATATATATATATATGAGGTTATATTAACTGCCACTTTGAGCCAGACACTTCCACTTCCCCTTCCGCTTCCTTTCTTGTCTTCTTTCTGTCTTTCTTTTTTTTCATTCTATAATTTATCATCTGAAAAGAAAAACATTATTAGATCGCACGAGAAATTATATAAAAAACTAAATAAAAGCACCTTGTCAGTCGTTTTAAATGAAATATATATATATATATATATATATATATATATATATATGTGTGTGTGTGTGTGTGTGTGTGTGTGTGTCTGTGTGTGTGTGTGTGTGTGTGTGTGTGTGTGTGTGTGTGTTTCATTAAAGACCACAGACGAGGTACTACGATTAAGCTTTTTATTTATTTTTTCTTGTATTGGAACATGTGTTTTTTTCTGGATACACAGTGTGTAGAATCTGTTCAAATGTTCAGTAATTCCGTGCACTTTCGGCTATAATTTTAGTCATTATCAAGGATGATTTCATTTGTGTTTTTAACTGGGTGTATGGGTTGTGTGTCTGTTTCTGGATTTATAGCGAGGTTTTATTTTCTGAACACAGTTAGTACATTGTGGTCGTGTTCGGAGTTAATATTATTAAGTGTTAGCTCTTCCTTTTTTATTTTTTATTACGGTTTCCATTACTTTTAATCATTTTCTACACGTGGATGAGGTTATTATGTTTGTATTTTCTACTAGAATGTTTCGGATGGAGTCTGGTAAGTTTGTGTTTGTGTTTATATGGGTTTACTACTAAATGCCTATCAAGACGCCTTACGTTACACCCACCCGACCACAGCTCCATTAGAACCCATTTAAACACAATAAAGTGGCCAAGTGATCTAAGGCTCAGACCGGGATTTCCCCTATAAATGAAGACCCAGTCTCCCAACTATGCCAAGACGAACATTCTGTTTATTAAGACTCCATTGTACACAGGCATGTAGATAGAATTCCCAATGTTTTAAAAAAAATGGCGTCTACTTAAACACATATAGCCACTATAATATACATATATATATATATATATATATATATATATATATATATATATATATATATATATATATATATATATAAAAGATGATTGCATCTAGCATGAAACAGACTGTCGCCTCTAAGTGTTGACTTCCATGTTCACTTTTATATTTATACACGCTCTATCTATCATATTGAGCACTTTATCCCATAAATATAGCACATTTTCAGACTATATATATATATATATATATATATATATATATATATATATATATATATATATATATATATATACATACTTCGGGAAAATCCGGCTGAGCTCTCTAGGGAAAGTTTTTTTTTTAAAAGCGGGTCCTAATGCTATTAATCATTACTCTCCAAGTAAATTGAATTGAATTGTCCGATCCGCTGGCGTATTTCGTATAAAGAAAAACGTTCAAATTCCCTTCCTTTCTACCGTGTGGACGATGGCCTAAGATATCTGACTGATGTCAAATCAGTCGGGTTTCGAATTCGGCTTGAAGCAATACTGATGAGAAGTGATACAGCGAAACAGTCTCTCAGTGGATGACTATATACATATATATATATATATATGTGTGTGTGTGTGTGTGTGTGTTTGTCCGTGCGTTCGATTATTTAATATTTCGTTTCAATCTAAATCTAGTCACAGATTTGCCATATGTTACCCATGCCTAATATCTCCGCCTTCCCGCCTATAACAACGCGGAGGAATCGACTTCCTCCCCTAACCAATTATAATTTTCGAAGACCAACGGACGTTCAATGTGAAAACATTATTGACCTGAAAACATCACAAGTGAAATCCTTGTCTATTCATCTGGCTGTCGAACTGAGTATTCCCTTCCCCATGGGTGCGTGTGTCTTCTGGAGCGTCTGGTTAAGTGTTTGGCTACGTGCCAAGGTAGGATATTGAGTAAGATGTCCAGTAATGACGGCAGGGATGTTGGCAAGGTGGACGACATATTGAGAATGAGTTAAGATAGATCGTGAGAATACGATAAAGAGGAATAAGGGGGATTAAACTGTTATTAAGGAAAAGAATGGGAGGAGAAGAAGTAGAAGAAGGAGAAGGAGAAGAAGAAGAAGAAGATGAATATGAAGAAGAAAAGAGGAAAAGAGGAAGATGAAGAAGAAGAAAAGAAAGTAGAAAAGAAGCAGAAGAAAAATTGAGAAAAGAGGAAGAAAAAGAAGTAGAAGGAAAATAATAAGAAAAAGTAGAAATAAAAGAAAAAGAGAAAGAAGAAAAATGTAGGAGGAAAAGAAGATAAAGAAGAAGAAAAAGAAGAAAAAGCATAAGAAGAAATAAAAAGAAGAAAGATGAAAGCAAGAAGAAACGATACAACGGAATGAAGAAAAAAAAGAAAAGGAAAAGAAGACAGAAAATGGGAAATAAAATAAATCTTAGCAAAAGGAGAAATGAAAATCGAAAAAAATAAGAAAGAAAGAAAGGAGAAGGATGAGGAAAAATGAAGTGAAAAATGAAGGAAAAAAGAGAAGAAACTGAATGAAGAAAAGCAATGTCAGTAGAAGTAAAAGAAGGAAATGAAAGATATCAAGAAGAGAAGTAAAAACCAAAAGAATGAAGAAGAAATAAAGAAAAATAGTAGAAGAAAAAACAAACAAGAAAAGCAATATTAAGAAAAAGAAGCAAAAGATGACGAGAAATGAGCAGTAAGAAGTAAAATAAAATCAAGAAAAAATAAAAAGGTGAATAAGAAAAATGGGAAAATGACATGACAAAGGAAAAAGGAAAAAGAAGAACAGGAAGGGAAATCGCGCAGAAAAAAAGAAGAAAAAAAGAAGAAAAGGGAATCGTGTAGAAGAAGAGAAAGAAGAAAAGGGAATCGTTCAGAAAAAGAGAAAGAAGAAAAAAGAAGAAAAGGGAATCGTGTAGAAAAAGAGAAAGAAGGAAAAAGAAGAAAAGGGAATCGTGTAGAAAAAAAAGAAAGAAGAAAAGGGAATCGCGTAGAAAAAGAGAAAGAAGGAAAAAGAAGAAAAGGGAATCGTGTAGAAAAAAAGAAAGAAGAAAATGGAATCGCGTAGAAAAAGAGAAAGAAGGAAAAAGAAGAAAAGGGAATCGTGTAGAAAAAAAGAAAGAAGAAAAAGGGAATCGTGTAGAAAAAAAGAAAGAAGAAAAGGGAATCGTGTAGTAAGAGGGGAAGAAGAAAAGGGAATCGCGTAGAAAAAGAGAAAGAAGGAAAAAGAAGAAAAGGGAATCGTGTAGAAAAAGAGAAAGAAGAAAAGGGAACCGTGGAGAAAAAGAGAAAGAAGAAAATGGAATCGCGTAGAAAAAGAGAAAGAAGGAAAAAGAAGAAAAGGGAATCGTGTAGAAAAAGAGAAAGAAGAAAAGGGAACCGTGGAGAAAAAGAGAAAGAAGAAAATGGAATCGCGTAGAAAAAGAGAAAGAAGGAAAAAGAAGAAAAGGGAATCGTGTAGAAAAAAAGAAAGAAGAAAAAGGGAATCGTGTAGAAAAAAAGAAAGAAGAAAAGGGAATCGTGTAGTAAGAGGGGAAGAAGAAAAGGGAATCGCGTAGAAAAAGAGAAAGAAGGAAAAAGAAGAAAAGGGAATCGTGTAGAAAAAGAGAAAGAAGAAAAGGGAACCGTGGAGAAAAAGAGAAAGAAGAAAATGGAATCGCGTAGAAAAAGAGAAAGAAGGAAAAAGAAGAAAAGGGAATCGTGTAGAAAAAGAGAAAGAAGAAAAGGGAACCGTGGAGAAAAAGAGAAAGAAGAAAATGGAATCGCGTAGAAAAAGAGAAAGAAGGAAAAAGAAGAAAAGGGAATCGTGTAGAAAAAAAGAAATAAGAAAAAGGGAATCGTGTAGAAAAAAAGAAAGAAGAAAAGGGAATCGTGTAGTAAGAGGGGAAGAAGAAAAGGGAATCGCGTAGAAAAAGAGAAAGAAGGAAAAAGAAGAAAAGGGAATCGTGTAGAAAAAGAGAAAGAAGAAAAGGGAACCGTGGAGAAAAAGAGAAAGAAGAAAATGGAATCGCGTAGAAAAAGAGAAAGAAGGAAAAAGAAGAAAAGGGAATCGTGTAGAAAAAAAGAAAGAAGAAAAAGGGAATCGTGTAGAAAAAAAGAAAGAAGAAAAGGGAATCGTGTAGTAAGAGGGGAAGAAGAAAAGGGAATCGCGTAGAAAAAGAGAAAGAAGGAAAAAGAAGAAAAGGGAATCGTGTAGAAAAAGAGAAAGAAGAAAAGGGAACCGTGGAGAAAAAGAGAAAGAAGAAAATGGAATCGCGTAGAAAAAGAGAAAGAAGGAAAAAGAAGAAAAGGGAATCGTGTAGAAAAAAAGAAAGAAGAAAAAGGGAATCGAGTAGAAAAAAAGAAAGAAGAAAAGGGAATCGTGTAGAAAAAAAGAAAGAAGAAAAGGGAATCGCGTAGAAAAAGAGAAAGAAGGAAAAAGAAGAAAAGGGAATCGTGTAGTAAGAGGGGAAGAAGAAAAGTGAATCGTGTAGATAAAGAGAAAGAAGGAAAAAGAAGAAAAGGGAATGGTGTAGAAAAAAGAAAGAAGAAAAGGGAATCGCGTAGAAAAAGAGAAAGAAGGAAAAAGAAGAAAAGGGAATCGTGTAGAAAAAAGAAAGAAGAAAAGGGAATCGCGTAGAAAAAGAGAAAGAAGGAAAAAGAAGAAAAGGGAATCGTGTAGAAAAAGAGAAAGAAGAAAAGGGAACCGTTTAGAAAAAGAGAAAGAAGGAAAAAGGAAAAAAGGGAATCGTCTAGAAAAAGAGAAAGAAGAAAAGGGAACCGTTTAGAAAAAGAGAAAGAAGGAAAAAGGAAAAAAGGGAATCGTGTATAAAAAGAGAAAGATGGAAAAAGAAGAAAAGTGAATCGTGTAGAAAAAAGAGAAAGAAGAAAAGAAGAAGAAAGGGGTATCGTGTAGAAAAAAGAGAAAGAAGAAAAGAAGAAGAAAGGGGTATCGTGTAGAAAAAAGAGAAAGAAGAAAAGAAGAAGAAAGGGGTATCGTGTAGAAAAAAGAGAAAGAAGAAAAGAAGAAGAAAGGGGTATCGTGTAGAAAAAAGAGAAAGAAGAAAAGAAGAAGAAAGGGGTATCGTGTAGAGAAAGGAAGATCAAGAAGAAAAATAGAAAATGAAGAAAGGTTGAAATTACCGAAAAAAAACAATGAAAATGAAATGGAAGAACATGATTCGGAAAGTATGAACGAGAAGTAGAAATAGGAAAAAAGTAAATAATAAAATATAAAAGAAATCTTATGAAGAAATCGAAAGGCGAAAAGAAAAAGAAAAAGCGACTAAGATACCAACAATATATAGAAAAATAACATAAAAATGATGGAAGAAAAAGATTTTAAAAAAAATGTAAATATATAAGAATAGAAGAAATGGAAAGAGAAAAACGAAGAAAATAAAACGATAAACAAAGTAAAAATTTAAAAATATAGTCATTATGGAAAATAAACAAGAAAGAAACAAAATGAAAACAAAAAAAATATCGTCCAAAACAACGTTGATAATAAAGGTAAGGAAAAATAATTTTATAGCATCAGTAAAAAATAAAAAGTAAAAGGTTGATAAGCCGTAAAATCGAAATCAATCAATCAAATAAGAAAAATGGAAGAATTGCCAAAGTAGAATGAATGATAAAGAAACAAAAAATGAGAAAAGAAAAAAATAACGAATGGAAAATGAAACCGATTCCTAACAGTAGAAGAGAAGAAGAAAAAAGATGAACTTTTAAGTGAAAGACGAGGACAATGGCAAAGAAAACTCCGCATTGAAAGTTACAGTCTGAGAGGAAAAAGGAGGAGGTGAAAGAGAGGAACAGGATTAGCCTTGATGGGATTTCTATAAAAGTCTTCGACACTCAAAACGAACAAGCCCCTCCCCAGCAGTTCGAGGTAACGAATGATGGCGTTAACGACAGTGCTTCAAAGGAATGGTTGATAGTAAGGAGATGATTTGTTTTGCGTTCGCTTGGCTAGTCATGGATTGGCAGGCGAAGAAACGTCAGCAAGGATGGAACGAAGGAACAGAAGAACTGTATTGGCAATCGGTCAACAATTCAGGTATAGAGGCATTCAGGTACAAGTTTTTCAAGGTTAGAAATAGGATCAAAAGGTATTGTATACTCATTGTCACACACGTTGATCCGCGATCAGCTTCGCATATAAATTAACACCAACTACTTTATATTGTGAGACTGAAAAGGAAAATGTCCCAAATAAGATCTTCAAGAAAACTAAGATAAAAATGCAAACGTTTAAAAATTGAAAACACAAGCAAAAGTTATTATCGTAGTTACAGATGATTTTGACTTGAAAATGTGAAAAAAAAACATAGTTAAAGCCGGGATATTAACAGACCTTCTGAATAGCAGATTGAGGACCAACGCTTCAGCAAAAGGTTAGGTTTCCCGTTCCTTCAATGTCTATTAAACAGGTGTAGAAGCTTATCTCTTTTTAGTTAAGGCGGGGATATTAACAGACCTTCTGAATAGCAGATTGAGGACCAACGCTTCAGCAAAAGGTTAGGTTTCCCGTTCCTTCAATGTCTATTAAACAGGTGTAGAAGCTTATCTCTTTTTAGTTAAGGCGGGGATATTAACAGACCTTCTGAATAGCAGATTGAGGACCAACTCTTCAGCAAAAGGTTAGGTTTCCCGTTCCTTCAATGTCTATTAAACGGGTGTAGAAGTTTATCTCTTTTTTAGTTAAAGGGGGGATATTAACAGACCTTCTGAATAGCAGGGTGAGGACCAACTCCTCAGCAAAAGATTAGGTTTTCCGTTCCTTTAATTTCTATTAAACGGGTGTCGAAGTTTATCTCTTTTTTAGTTAAAGCGGGGATATTAACAGACCTTCTGAATAGCAGGTTGAGGACCAACGCTTCAGCAAAAGGTTAGGTTTTCCGTTCCTTCAATGTCTATTAAACGGGTGTAGAAGTTTATCTCTTTTTTAGTTAAAGCGGGGATATTAACAGACGTTCTGAATAGCAGATTGAGGACCAACTCTTCAGCAAAATAAAGAATATCACAAAATGAATTATTTCTAAAGTGGGAAAACTTCGCATTAATTATCTGTTAACAGTTATCGCTTTTGTCAGTTAAAATATATAAATTCATTCTGTTTATACATGTGTAGAATTTTATCCATTGATTCGGCTTTAGGATTGCCTTTCCAGTTTCTTCTTTAGTCTATTAAACAGGGTAGAGGTTTATCGCTTTTTTCTACTCCTGTTTAATAGACTTTAGAAAGAACCGGAATAACAACTAATAAACTTGTATTGTTATATAATAGACATTGCAGGGAACCAGAAACACTATCCTAACGATGAAACAAGTGATAAACCGCTACTCATATTTAATAAAATTCAGAAGTAAGCAGAAACTTGTTTCCTCTTTAGCATTGGGTTTTCAGTTCCTTTTGAATTGTCTTTTAAAAAGGACAAGAGTTTATTCCTTGTTTGCTCTTTACGATTGAATTTCCGGTTCCTTCTGCAGTTTATTAAACAATAATAGTGGTTTATCAATTATTTCCTCTTTAGGATTGGGCTTCTGATTGCTTCTGAAGTCTATTAAACAGAAGTAGTAATGTATCAATTGTTTCTTCTTTAAGATTAGGTTCCCGTTCCTTCTAAAGTCTATTAAACAGGAATAGAAGTTTCTTCCTTGTTTCCTCTTTAGAATTGTGTTTACGGTTCTTTCTAAAGTATTTTTCAACTGTATAATTCTAATGTCTCCGCTTAGAATCTATTTTTTTTACTATTTATTTGTTATTTGTTATTTTAATAGGGGTAGGTAACCCCTCTGTCGCTTTATTCACGCTTCTCTCTGGTCTTTTAAACAGGAGTAGAGGTTCATCTCTTGATTCCTGCTTACGATTGAGGTTCTGGTTCCTTCTGAGGTCTTCTTATTTTATTTCACTCCCAGTAGTACTTTGCATCTTAGTGGCATTATCGCATTGCCTGGAGTGAACTGATTAAAATATAAAAAGACAAAAAACAAAAAAAAGAAACATTTTTTCATGAAAATAACCTTCTCACGTCAAATAATTTTAATTTATACTATTGTTAATCAAATCCCAAGCCCATGAGCCACTCTAGATAGAAGGTTATAGGATTTTGAAGGGAACGTGGATGAGTTGAACTTGTGCACGCATCACAATCGGTTATTGCTGAGAAGGTCTGAACTGGTGAAAGTAAGGAATGTAGTTCGCTTGACAATCTCCCATTTAAATTGTGATAGGGTAGGACTTTACTAGAAACGCTTTGTCTGTGACATTGGACGGTGTAAAAGAATTTGACCTTTATTAAGAATGGGAAAATGCGTGATTCCACGCCATATATGGTAACCGTAATCTATTTCTCCTATTACTTGACTTTTTGAAATTCAAGACAGAAGTAGTTATTCAATTTCTGACGCTGCACAATCGTTATCATTCTTTCTAGTTTACTTCCTAACCTTTTTTTTTAAATAGAGCGGAAAGTCAATATATTGATTATGTCTTCATTTACCCTTCTTGTTACATGTGCTATGAGTTTTAATTGCCGGTTCTGTTGGAAACCTTCAAGACATGTGGACTTTATGATTTGGTAAACCTCTTTGTGATTCTGATGCAGAAATCTATAGAATCTGATGAATAATTCCCTTGCAGCTATTTTTAATAACTGATCATAAAAAACGACTCTGATACCAATTCTACAAAGAATAGATACAATTTGTTTTAGCTTTTTTTATTATTATTTGACTCTGTAGAACATTCATCAGGTATTAGCTCATAAAAAGTATGGGTCAAATGAAAAAATATAAAATGAATTTAGAATATATATATAATAATCCTAATGTAATCATTTATATAAGGTCACAGTGCAAACTGTATTCAGTATTAGCTGCAGTACTGGGTATGACGATAAACTACATCCGGCAGCAAAGCCCAAACTGGAAGATGGAGGTTTTAAGGAGCGTGGAACCGCCTCTTAATAGGTTTTGTTCCCAGGTCCACTGTTGTAGAGTAGCTAGCACCCTTTCAGCACTCTACCAGATGCCCTGGCTCATAGCCTTAAATAGTCTACGATTAAGGACTTCAACAGTTGATTAATAAGTTGATTCTAAGCTGATTAATATTCGGACTGATCTTACTTCGTTTGGCTATACAGCATTTGGCCCTCCTCTACTCCTTGTAAGTTGTCTTGTTGATTGTTTTGTAACTTATTGTTCTGTGTTTTTTTGTATGTATGTGTTAGCATCGGATACTTATGCGGATTAAATATATTAAGCGCACTTTCTTTGTGTATAATTCACCTCGACGATACAACATCAACCCTGGCTCGGTGTGGTAGCACCTGTTCGGGTTACAGATATGGGCAAATAGTAATTCCCCCACCAAATATAAACACTATGAATGTATCAAAATACATTTTAATTGTAATAATACCAACAATATATTCTTATCTAAAAAGACCGACAATGCATAATCAGTAACATGTATAGTTGAAAGCTTAAAATGCGTTCAAAATATTTAGATTCCGGCATTAAATAACCTATAGAGGCGTGGATGCGCCTCTAAACAAAGCCAGCCGACAACCAACATGAACTTCCATTATTATTACTCCATATAATATCCTACAAGTTCTTAAATAAAAAAATCTGTGTATCATCTACCATGTATTCAACTGTGAAAGCAGAATAACATATATCATATAATTAAAAACTTCAAAGCTCATAAGTAAGTAAAATGACGGCATTAAATGAGCCACAAGGTGTTGATATACCGTTAAGTAAATGAACTAACTTGTATTAGATACCAGATGGGTGGGTCATCGATGTCTAAACCGTTTTGTCGTACAAGTTTTTCTTGGGAGATGTCTGGATTAAACTGGATTAAAAAAAAGGTGGCTGGACAATCTTATATGTACAACGTCTACAGAAACCCCCAGCTCACGGGTTACATCCAGCCCACGAAGGATTTTTGTCTGACCCGTCAACTTTAAAACTTGGACACAAATTATTTTATTAATTTGTGAAGTCAGTGACAGAAACACATCACTTGGAGTTAATCAAATTACAGTGCGATGAATTTTTAAAAATCAAAATATAATTGTGAATCCACTGCTGACTTCTACAAGAAATATGTTTTGTCAAGCGGAAAATATAAATGCCTATTGAATGGTATCATTATTTGGAAATACATATGTTTATGAACTACTTTTTCGAATATGAAATATACTAAAATCGTTTTTTGAACAAGGTTGGGTGATGGCCACCTGGGTGATGTTTTGCTTCGGTTGCCGACGATTATTTCACCTGATATGAAGTTATCGAACTATAAGCAGAAACAAGTGTCTCATTAAATAATTTGCCTTTTTTAACTGCATTTCATTTGCAGTAAGGAATTTGCATTTTTTTGTTTATTGTGTTGTTAACAAGTTATTCTTGCAGTAAAATAAGGAAACTTGTTTAAATAATATAACATTAACTTCGTTATTTTTCTTTAAATCTCCAGACCAAGGCAGTCTTCTGGATGTAGCGGTCAGGGCTCGCGACAATTAATTTAGTTAATTTGATATCATGACCCTCCTCAAACACACTGCATAGCTTTCTGGCAGTCTCACTCCAAAAAGTTGCCGACCCTTGACCTAAGCAAATTGGGTCGACTTGGTTCCATAGCTGTGTATTCAGGCAGTGTCGTGAAGAGACACAATTGCGATGAGGAATGATTCCTAAACTGATGACGCCGTGTGGGTGGAGGGTGCCCATATGGTATCATCGGCCACATATCAGGAATGATCAAAGCCAGCCTTTAAGCGAGCGGAGATTGGCTGCGTTTTGACCTAAAGAGACAGGTGATCCGCCAGGTCAACGTGCCTAAAACCCGCTCCGCAGGAATTAATATCTCTCCGGCTTTCAAGCCAGATAGATTAAGTGGCCAGGTGCTCAGCGACCCTACACGCTCGCCAGGTCATGAGATTGGTGGTGGCGGTGTTCATGCTGCTAATGCTGCTGTTGTGCATGGTGAGGATAATGACTATGATGATTAATTCGACTCGACATTTGCTCAACTAAACTATGAATTAGGGGGGAAAAAGAGTAAGGCCAGGAGACAGGATTTCATCTGAACTATTTACTGCAAAACCTGAGCGAATCTTGAACAAAACAATAAACGAGATTATATATAACCTGGAAATATCGAAGGTTTTTTTTTCAGAATCTATCATACATATCTATAAGTCTACCGTTCGTCCATGCTTTGAATATTGATGTCATATATGGGACGGTACTCCTGCTATTTACCTTGAGCTCCTTGATAAAATCCAAAGAAGAATAAGCAATATTATCGTTCCTGATCTGACGTTCAGCTTCAGTCAGTTTCCCAATTGCCTCCCTGTGGCTTTTCTATAATAATTGTTCAGATAAGCTCTTTGCTAAGGTATGGATACCCCTACTATTTACCTTGAGCTCCTTGATAAAATCCAAAGAATCAGCAATATTATCGTTCCTGATCTGACGTTCGGCTTCAGTCAGTTTCCCAATTGCCTCCCTGTGGCTTTTCTATAATAATTGTTCAGATAAGCTCTTTGCTAAGGTATGGATACCCCTACTATTTACCTTGAGCTCCTTGATAAAATCCAAAGAAGAATCAGCAATATTATCGTTCCTGATCTGACAGCTGCTTCTGCCATTTTCCCACTGCCGTAATTTTGCCTCTATTTGCTTTTTCTTTAAATACTTTCAGGATAATTGTTCAGATGTGCTCTTCACTTTATGAATTTAAACGCAGCGACTAGCGTCGAGATCCTATCAATTTACTGTTGAGCTGGCTAGATGTAGCCGTAAGTTCTATGCTAACAGTGTTTTTCTCGTACTTTTCGCTTGTGTACCTCCCATTCGGCTCCATGATTTCCAGCCAACTTTAATCTTTAATGTACCTGTTTCTAATTCTTCCACGCCCAGTAATCCAGTTGTCTTAGTAGCCTTACGGCGTTTCACGGGGTGAAATCGATAAAAAAAAAAATCAGTCATATATACATATATAAGGTGCTGAATTTTTATTAATATCTAAACCAACTGAGATACGAACGAAATTTACTTCCAAAAAGAAAATGAGTATTTAATATTTATTCAAGTATCTTCGATCGTCATCAAGAGTTTTATTGATTTATTTACTAAAGCGCTATCCCATAATAATCATCTGTTCGATGTCCGAGTAAAATTGGGGAGTAGCGTCGGCGTTGTGCACCTGATCTATTTCTCTTATATGACTCCGATGCGTGCTAATATCTGAGTCTCTGGGAACACTTCTTTTCAATGACGCTGTTAGCCCTATTCTTTAAACTTTGTCTACCTCGTCTTCCATTGCCCAAATTGGTAACTTGTAGGATTGTTTTAAAAAGAATGCCGACTTTCATCACGTAGTATTTAAGATTCCTATACTTGACATCTTCAATATATAACATAATAATAGATATATAACATATATAACAATAATAATATATAAAAATATATACAATATTTATAATATATAATGTAATATTATAAAATATTATATATAATAATTATATATAATATTATATAACATTATAATATAATATATAATGATAATATATAACAATATATACAAAAATAATATATAACAATAATAGATATATAATATTTTTCAACGCAACTGTTGCTTGCCTCACACACGGTCTTTATGATGCAGTCGACACACGTGATGCGTAGGATGGCTCTCTATCACCTGTTCCTATTACGCGGGTGAGTCACAAATTATCCGAAGTTTCACCATAACAATATATTTAGGTTTGTCACTGTTGTGGAGTTATTTCCACAATAGAACTTGTAGTCGGACTAAATGCGTCCTAAATGGGGTAAACGTACAGAAACGTTAGGAACTTGTAATAAAGTGTTACGCAGAGTAATCGAGTTGTGGTCGCTGATAACTTCTTCTCTCGACTACCTACTGATTCCTACTTATAATAGGTGGGAGAGTCTATTACCTATAGACTAGGTGTCTTCCACTATAACAGTCACACTGCTTTCTCCTCATGCGAGCTTATAGTTTATGCTATTGTGGTCACGGAATCGAAGGCTGAGCTTAAATCGTTCCATTCTTCTTGCCGCTGTTACAGTGTGAACATGGCCGTTCCTCTAGCAGTGTGCACCATGGAGGAACATAGGGCAGAGAACATGCTACCTCATCGATTATAATTCGCCGGTTATCATCTCTCGAGCTTTCTGAATTTTCTCGTCACTGGCGGAGCTGGTCTGACGACCGGTCCTTCTTCCTGCATCACACTTGTCTGGGTCACTTTTTAAACTTCACGATCCGCTCATACACATTAGTAGTACACTGTCACCGTGTTGCGTTAAAAGCCTCCGATGAATTTCATCCCTTGACACACTTTCCTACCACAGGAATCGGATCAGTGCTCTTTGTTCCTTCCTGGTGCACACTGCTAACGGAGCGGACATGTATAAACTGAGATGTTATTCGTTATATCTCTGTTGAAATTCTGTTCTGTAACCTGTGCTGATAACCGAGCCAAAATTTTGTTTTTTTAACAATATTTTCAAACTCTACAAGACTTAAGAGGCATCCAATGTAGAGGGTCTCGGAATAAGACTTTTGTGTTTATGTACGAGTAGGCAGTGAAAGCATATTGAGAGGATATGTAAAATAGATAACGGCTGACTTTCGGCTTGAAGAAGTTTAGAATTTAGTGCTGGAGACGCATCGTCTCGGATGTAGCGGTTCCTGGGAAGAAGCTGTGGCTTTTCCCTCTTACCAGTGGAATACGAAGGTAATGAGGATGCTTTATTTCTGTGTACGTGGCATGTCAGATCTTGACTAAAAATGTCTTAGCTGGTAAAACTAACGAATGAACATTGGCCATAGAAATAGCGAGAGTTTAACGAAGTTTTCTGTGCGAAAGTATTTGTAGTGTGGAAAATAATTCATCAGCTGCTAAAATGCCACGTAAACGCTTCTGTCAAGTCCTTAAAGGGAGGATTATGCAATAAAAGCAATTTTTCCATTTTGGGTATATGACTCTTGTAAAGATCAAGCATTGTGTAGTAAAGCCCCCTCATGCTGGGATATCAACGGCGCCAATTCGATAAAGTTTGCATAATCTCTCACGGCCAGTGATCGCCAGATTTTCCGATTCAGAGATCAAAGAACTTCAACCCAGAGAATTTTACTTAACTCTTTTATTAATATCGGCATGTACTATCCAGTGGGTTCGTTCCCCCTCACTGGTGAGCCGTTCCAGTCACGAAAGTGGACACGTTTACATCGTTTGACTTGTAAGAACCAACTCTCTGAAAAACCTTTATCTATTTATTCTCAGTCAAGCAAAATGAACTTCATTATTTTGGCTTGCATCTGGCCTCGAATATCAACCTCCGGAAGTCGTAGCTGAGATAAAATTATCCCTAAAAATAATTGTCTGCTAAACTATTATTTAACAATTGCAGCAATAGTCGGGTGCTTTCCGGAGCGTTACGAAGAACGGACCATTTATTCAGGCTGCTCGGTGGTGATGAAAAATTCCTAGCTTATTTTAGGAGGCATTGAAAGTTGCAAGGCATTGCGATATTAGAGCTAGTTCAGGAGACGTATCAGCGCTCTGATCATCTTGATATCTGGAGGTGCAAATCATCTGCAAAGCGAAAGTGTGTAATGTTGCTACCACTGATATACAGATGCTACTTGGCTTGAACATAAATATTTGATGCCTATTTGTCAAAATTCGAAGGTTCATTTTTACACATTTTACTGTGGAAGTTTGCTGTTAAGATCCGTTGTATCCGCTTGTGTCCAGTTATGATATCTGAGTTGGACAACAAAGTCGAGGAACAGGGCTGCATCAATTTTTATAAAAGTATGCAACCAAGACCCTCGGCATCCTTTGAGGTTTTTTAGAGGTTATCAACCATTTCCAGGTTAGTTAAAGGCAAAATAATATTAAATACAATAAGAAATTTTGTTGGGAGAAACATAATAATGATTTTTACTCATATAAGAGAGAAGGTATATATATATATATATATATATATATATATATATATATATATATATATATATACGCAATTATTTTTGGTGCGTCATATGACCTCTCTCTAGGCTATTTAAAACTTCCAGTTTCCTAATGAATAACAGGATGTAGATAAAGGAATTTTAATTACCACACAGCAGACACCACATCGATTGATAATGACTACGATAGTCGAAAATACCTAAACAAAATGTTTTAAAATATGAACGAACTGGGAGGGGACATTTCATCCTCGCCGACTCAACACCACCGACTCAACAGCCTATTTGGCTAACGTTGTTTAATTTTGAAGATCGAACAAATAACCATGCTGAAGACTGCACATAGAGCCGGGCATTGAGCAGCACACAAGGTGGTGTTTCATTACGAGGTTTCAAAATGTGCAAAGAATCCGAGATGCATTGTTTCGAGCCATTAATTGGAGGTCATGCTCCTCATCAAATTGTAAAGTATATGAAGGCAGACGAAATAATTTTGTAGATCGTTTCTTCTTTTACACAACAATCACCAACTAAATATTTGAGAGGGAATCGCATACAATTTTCAATAACATTTTAAATCTATATAAATAAAGCGCAGTGTACGTGTGTCCGTCCGTCCGTTTTTCTATTTCGGCGAAACATAGGCAACCTTAACTAACAGGCAGTACTTATTGTAGTTACAAACGATTAAAAATTAATTAAATAGCCCATTTAAAATTAAATTCAAATATCGAACAAAGTGAAAGCTTTAAAAATAATTCTTTATTAAAGGTTTAACTTTAATTTCGCATTTGGTTGCAATTGCAATTGATATAATCTAATTAAACCGTAATTAAAACTTACGCGGGGAACGGTATGTTGCTCGTATGTTTTTTTCTAGCACGCATACTGTGACGTATTCGAAATATTACATAGTTCGATTTACCTAATGTCTTTAAAGAGCGGCTTTAAGTAAAGGGATCCTAAAGAATCGTGATTTTAAAAGAAAAGAAAAATGTAAACAAACTACAGAGATCGGTTGCGTATACGAAGAAAGATTATGCTGAATTAAGGCTTCAAATAAAGATAAAATAATTTGTTATTTCTAAGTTTTTATAACTTTTACGTACATAGGACGCTGAAGGCAAAGGGACGAAGGAACAAAAGCCCTCCGCAGGAGCTAGGCTAAAGTTCGAAAAAGATGATCCTTAATAAATTATTTCTATTTCTTTTTAAAAAGCCAGATGAAAAAAAGTTTGCATTCAGAGTTGTCTTAGTGCTGAGTAGGCTGGTGGTGAGTTGTCAGCGCTGAGTTGGTTGGTGGTCAGTTGTCTTGGAGTTGGGTGATGCTGAGTCGGCGGCATTGAGTTATCGGTGGTGAGTCGCCTGCACGCTGCACGAACTGTTTATCCACAATTTCGAGCACAATAGGCAACACCTTATTCGAAAACGGCAAAAAACAATAAATAATTACAAAGACAGACCTGGTCGGTTCTTTTGAATCGTATGTGTATGTGCGTGCGTGTCTGTGTGTGTCTATTAACCCTCGCATATGTTCTGGTGTGACTGCACATCATGGCATTTGCTGTTATTGAAGACAATTCAGAAAATATGCAGGTAATTTAACTAATTTTGCATTCAATTTATTTTTGTAAAAGAGTTAATGTCGAATGTCTCATGCCGGCATAATGAAACTATAATTCCTTTTAATATAACCCTGTTTGTTCATTGATACTTTTCTAGGTGCTGATGTCTCTTTTATCGCTGCTTGAGGACGCATATTACCGTCTCTTGTCAAAAGGCATTTCACGCGACAAGCCTGCAAAATGATTAGTCCTCTTTGTTCTTTACAAGTGTATTTGTTGCGAGTGAAATCGTTTTTAAAGCGAAAGGAAAAAAAAGAAAATATAAAATCTATACACTCTGTCTTAAATGATTCGTTCCGAAAGATATTGATGATTGCTTTTTTTTTATTCATATTTCTTTTCTTTCTCTCTGCTATATTCAACATTTAAACTCCACAAACTTGTGCTCGTTTCTGAAGCATTTTCTTTTATACACGTGTTTTTGAGATAACAACTGACTTGAACAATTTTAATGGCGAAAGGGTTCTGTTAAAACTATTCTTTCGAAAAGTGAGAATGATAAAATGAAATTAAGTATAAATAAGATATAAAAAAAAAATCTTTTTCTTCGTGACGTTTCCCTGGAACTGAAGACATATCTTTAGGAAATTATTTTGTCATTTTCGAAATCATATTGTAAGGAAAAAACGGAAACTTTCAAGCGTGATAACCTATAACTTTTTTTCTATTTTTGTTTCAGACTTTTTCGGCTTGTTCATTTTCAGTTCGACATTTTGTACTTTTTTGCTGTTGGAGAACGAAACGTCGCTATAATTCATTTAAATCAACATTATTCTAATACTTTTAATTCTTTTTTTAATTATTACATTGTTTCCATTATTGTCATTAAAGTAACCTTTGATAACGAACTGTGTACTCCAGTGTAAAATATATGTGTTTGTGCACGTATGTTACTATGTGCGTACCTCAGATCGTCTCTCTCTTTTTTTTGTGGTGAAGGGGGTTGTGTGTTCCAATGAATGTGAGAACGATGCCTTAGGTAATTCTAAACTCCTGACAGGGTCACCGTTGGCGGCAAGGTTGAAGACGAAGACCCAGACTAAACGAGAAGTATCGACTCCAACGATTGAACCAGTGGATGAAGAGGAAAAGAGAACGTGGTAGTTGTACAGAAGGAGTCTAAATATTGCAAAAATATATCACCTTTGTCTTAGTCTGATTCTTTTAAGAGGGTTGTCTGAAGGTAAAATGAGGCCTTTCCTTTTCTGTGAGAAAACGGTGTATGCTCCCTTTCCAGGGAGAGTGGGAGAAAGAGAGAGAGAGAGAGAGAGAAATGGGGAGAGAGAAAGAGAATGAGGAAGAGAGAAAGAGGGGGATGGAGAGAGAAAGAAAGAGAGTGAGGAAGAGAGAAAGAGAAAGATGGAGAGAGAAAGAAAGAGAGGAAGAGAGAAAGAGAGAGATGGAGAAAGAAACAAAGAAAGAAATAGTGGGAGAGAGAGTGATAGAACGAGAAAGAGAGGAGAGACAGAGAGAGAAGGAGAGAGACAAAGAGAGTGAGAAAGAGAGAGAGTGGGAGAAATAACAAAGAGAGTGAGAAAGAGAGAGATAGACAGAGAAAGATAGATAGAAAAAGGGAGAGAAAGAGAGATGGAGACAGAGAGAAAGCAAGAGAGTGGGAGAGAGCGAAGGAGAAAGACAAAAGAGAGTGAGAAATAGAAAGAGGGAGAAAGAGGGATAGAGAGAAGAAAGAGAATGAAAGAGAAAAAGAGAGAAAGAGAGAGAGAGAGAGAGAGGGGGAAAGATAGAGAAAGAGCGAGAGCGCAATTAATTTAAGTTTATATATAATTATTTATTTTTCATGTCTCGATAAACGATGAATGAATTTCCATTGGCCATTTTCGAAGGGTGCAGGAATTCGACGGGTAGCAGTTGCTTGCGGGATTAAGACACAACGTTACGAAATACGTTATACCTCACATGGTATACTGCTTTAATTATTTCGATGAACGGGAATAATAAAAAAATGTTCTCATATATTTTATAGTGATTTTATACTTTTAATTCTCACCTTATTGTTAGTTTCTGTTATTGTCCTTAAAGCAACTTTTTTACTCCAACATCCAGTGTAAGATATGTGTGTATGTCTATGCATTTATGTTTCTATGAGCCTACCTCTGATTGTCGCTCTTTGTCGTTGTGGAGGCGATTACCTACGAATGAATCTGAAAAATAATCCGTCGGGAGATCTAAACTCCTGGTAGGCGCACACTTGGCGCCAGTATCGAAAACGAAAACATAGACTAAGCGCGAACGACCCCAAAACCCCAACCGTGGAACAAGCGGATAATTATTACAACACAACGGTTGAACCAGCAAATGAAGAGGGCTACGCCTGACAGACATGTTACAGAAGGCGCTACTCGAAATTATAACAGAGTGAGCAGCAACCTGTTGCAATTACATAACTGAATTCTCTGTGTCTCATTCCGTAAATGTCACAGAGGAAGGTCATAAAATCAAGTGTGTGGGTCACTTCATGGCAAGTTGAGGTCCACCGTAAACAAATTCACAACATTGGCACTTTCTTCTACTGTGATATTCTTTCATCTTCATCTAACTTTTGCAAATGGGGTGAGGGTAGCACGTTTTGGTAAAACTGGAAACTAGTCATCAATACCATAAAGAAAGCGATCAGTTAAGACGAAATTAAATTCTTGGACAGGAGACGAAGCCGACGACTACGACGATTTCAATATTGCTACTCTCTCAACTGGCTTTTTTCTTTTTCTCTAAGTTGTCCGAATATCTATGATGAAGGTATAGTGGTGTGGGACCAAGGGGTTACAATGAACAGTTGATTTACCCACGCCAAGAATGAATGATTAGAATAAGGAGGAAAAACACCGTAATTTAAAAAAAAACACAATATAATGAATTTATTTACGAATACACGATTGAATTTGTATCAGTAGCTTGTTTCCGGAAAATAATTAGGAAATTCCGTAGCCTTAACGAATTGTCATGTAGAGGAAATGTTCATATATCAGATTATATGATCTGAAACAAAATAATATTTTTTTTAAATGTTTAAATCAAATGTTCATTGTCACAGAAGAGATATACGGTTGCATACATTCAAATATAGACAGAGAGATATAGTTTGAAATACTTAGCTTTCTTGAATTATTGAAATAATCTTTTTGAATTGTCGCACACTTGATCAAAATCCGATAATATAATTGGCGAGTAACTCGCGAAAACTTCAACGTTGGACGCAGTGAACAGAAACGAAGCCTTTCCATGACATCAAATACACTTCTCACGTTAATTTAATTTTTACCTCATTTTATATCAAAAAGAATTTTGCATGATTTTGCTACTTTTCTTTCTTCAGGACTCAATGGGTAATTTAAGTGAAGACAAGGTTTTCATTAAACTAAAACCATTTCACATTGGGTCTCGAATGTTTTCCGTCTTCTTCCTCAGTTGACCGTGGATTTCTGTGAAGATAAGGTTTTCATTGGTTCAAAGAAACTTTCACATAATTTAACCCTAGACTTGATCAGTTTAATATTGTAGTAATCAGGTAACATCATCTTTGGAAGTCGGTTCCACAGAATAGCTTTTCGTAGCAAGAAGCTTCTCGAGTGGAATTTACATCTCAACAATGGAATACGAAGGGAACGAGGCTGGTTCGTTAAAATGTGCGTGGCATAGCGAGTTTTAGCCGTTAACGTTTGAACTGGTGGAACTAAGGAAGGTAGTTCGTCTGAAGACTTTTCATCTAAAATAACGCTCCGTGAGTCTTGCGATATTTCGCCTTTTAGAAATAGGAAAATAATATGAACAAACTCAAGGATATATGGCACAGTGGATAAAGGCGTTAGTTAGATCCCGTGACAGGATCCAAAGAGTCTGATTTCAATACCCGGTTAAGGCAGTGGGGAACTTGGAGAGGGGACTTAACAGGACAACTGACATCCATTAGACATGGCACGTGGAACTAGAACAGTCTACTCCAGTGAGAGAAATAAATGATTCAGCTCGACATTCCAACCACCTGAAGAAGGCCGGAGTGTATAACGGCCGAAACGTTGTAATAAATATGGCGACAAAGATAAAGACAATAGTCCGAATAATGTAAATAGTGAATTTGAACAAACATTTTCCTGTTACATATCCTTCAAAGAAATGCTTTGGCCAGCCTCCTCTCTTGGTAGTTTTTTTTTTCAACGCCGTAATATTTTACAAAGACAAAATATTTACCTAAGAATTCGCGTCATGTTCTCAAACAGCCTCGTCAGATCAAAACTCGTTAATGATACGCATGGTGTCCAACTTGTCCTAGTTATAAACTATCGGAAACCGTTTTCTCAGATCAACTATTAAAACTCGCTTCGAGTGAGCCCGTCCTCTATGACTTCATCAGAAGTAGAATAGTGTTAGTAAATCAAAAATGAAGCCGATTGCCACATTACAACGATTACATCACTTGAACACTTCCAACGGCAAAAATAGGTAGCACATATAGCGAGAATCATATTAAGTTTCTACACTAACATAGACAAAAGGTTAGGAAGGAAATTCCCATCAGTACAAGAAAGAACGATAACAGTTAGTAGACTTGAGAAACCTATTTTCCTGAAAACATTTTAAAGAGAAACCTTTTATAAATCTCAACCGGCATCAGCACTGGCTGTTCGGTACATGAAAGGAAATGGCTCTCCCACCATTAACATTATACACCTATCGAAGGCTGAATAGATAGGTAGAAATGTTATCATAATAACCGCATAAAAAGAAAGGGGCTTATTTGACTGATTAATTTTCATATAGTAATCTATTATATAATAATTACCGTTGTGTATTTATTTATTTATATCTTTCGTGCCACGTTCTATAGTGGGAAGGGTGTTAAATCAACTTAACAAAGTAAAATTATGAGCAGTTACTCAGTATAGGCAATTCAATAATAAATAGAGAAAAAATGTTTATCCTTATTTTTTTAAAGTTATTTCACCCCAAGAAAGGCAATAAAGTCACTAAGATGCAAGCGGTTACTGAGTGTTAGAGGGTATATGAAAAAAGAAAGAAATGTACTATCATAGGGAGATTCAGTTTTGAGGAAAGAGTAAAAAAGGCCAAAATAATAATCTTTTTCTTTTTTTTAACCATTTCGCAACAAGCAAGGCAATAAAATCACTAAGACGCAATCGGTTACGTAGAGGGTTTGTGAAAAAAAACAAAAGGAAAGAGAAATATACTTAGCGACATTTTGTTTTGAGGTGAAAGCAAGAGAGAACAACAAAGCTTATATAATAATGTTTATTTTTTTAATCATTTCACACCAAGCAAGGCAATAAAATCACTAAGACGCAAGGATTTACTGATGCTAGAAAGTATGTTAAAAAAAGAGAAATACTATTTTTCAGAAGAGAGTGATAAAAGTCACTAAGATGCAAGCAGTTATTTAGAGTTAGAGAGTATGTTAAAAAAGAAATATACTATTATAGGGATATTTTCCTTAGGGGAGAGCTAGAGAAAAGGCAAAATTAATAATCTTTATTTATTAAAAATCATTTCATCCCAATCAAGGCAATAAAGTCACTAAGACACAAGAAGTGTTAGAAAGTATGTTAAAAAAAAAAAAGGAAAAAAATCTATTATGGGGAGATTTTTGAGGAAAGAGAGAAAAAAAATCCGAAATAATAATATATCTTTGTCTTCTAAGTGATCATCTTCCAGCAACTTGGACTTCAGAGAGGCTTTTACCGTCGCCATCTTTGTCGTTCTGATGATAATCTTTTTTTTCTTTTGAGAGGTGTTTCCATTTTAAGTCAGTGTTATATTAAACACAGAAAATTTTTAACTTACGAAGATTTTGAGGAAAAAGCAATTTATATAATGCCAAGTTGAATCAATTGATACCATTAACCGTGTAAAAAATTAAAGCGAACGGATTAATTAAAGAGTTAATTGGCCTCCATTTTAGTTGTGAACTCTAGTCGTATGCTTTATTGAATTTGAATTCATTGTTTCAAATCTTTTGTTTCATTACGTCTCAATATCGAAACTTTCTAACAATTGCCACCATTTTGAGGGCACGGGTAACCAACCCATTTTATATTTTATCTTTTACTTTTGTCTTATTCTATAGAATTATATAGAGAATTGCAAAATGAAGAAGAGCAACATTTTGATACAAGAGAACATATTTTCCGTCCATATGTGGAGAAATACATACTTTAATTAAGATTCCTTCCAAAACATAAGCAAAGTATTAAGAAACAGGAAAATGTTGTTATAAACAAAGAAATTAGTACTGAACTGTTACGTAATATCAGTTGTCCTATTTGGCAGTAATGGCTGGACAAGCTCGTCACAGATAAATATGATACTTGAAACTAAATATAAACAAAGACATAAAATCCTTAGGTTAATCTTTTGATCCAAAGCATCCCCAGAGTCCACATACAAACACACATACACACACACAAACACTCATATATATATATATATATATATATAAATATAATAAAAAATTTTTTTATAAAAATATGATTCCTTCGCTACATAAGAGTTCTCATGTTTCAAAAACGAAAGCCGCAACCCTCAATATAATTATTGAAATTAAGTCGAATTAAGATGTTGAATCCCGTTTCATCCTCAAGCGAAAATTTAGGAATAAGCTATCTTATGGTTTGCGCGGGTTTATAAGTATGGTCTCTTGCAACATTAATTACTATGGAAATGGCTGAAGGCGGCCATATTGGTTAGGTGGTCGAAGAGTAAGTTCTTATCTACAGACCCGTCACCTTCGGAAAGCTTATGTCAGGTTATGGTGGGATCTATATGGCGCTACGGCAGGTCGTTAAGTGTCGAGAGGATTCTGTTTTATTATTATCTATCTATTAATCTCTTTATATATTTGTTTATTCAAATGGCTATTTCTTATACAAACGTGTTGCACTGGACTACAATTTGTTTTTATTTTTTGACGACTTCACAAAGGCCTTTTCTATTTAATGATTGGGCTTTTAAAACTTTTATTAAACTATGGAATTTATTTGTTTATCTATTTTTTTATGTTAAGTCAAACCACCCTCCACCTATAATTAGGCATATACCCACATCAATAGAGAAAAGAATAAGCATGAACTCCGCAAATAATGAAATATTCCGACAACACTGTAATTTTTATAACACAGCCCTGAAAAACAGCGGATACAAAAGCGCTGACATAAGCTTTAGTAACAATAGTACCAATAGTAAGAAAAACAGGAAAAGAAAGATCATATGGTATACCCCTCCGTTCAACCAAATGGTCAGCACTAAACTAGGGCATAAGTTCCTAGCTTTAAATGAAAAACACTTTCCCACTAATAGCAAACTTAGCGAGATCTTTAACAAAAAGACTATTTGAGTTTCTTTTTTCCAGGCTTTTACATAAAACGCTTAGGCATCTCGACACAATTTGTTGTAAGAATTCCAGAAAAAACTAGAAAGCGAACAGGTTAAAATCGTTTTCTGTCGGCCCCACAGTCTTCTCAACTTTGCAATGATGAGAGTAAAAAGATCATTCCGGTCTTCAGTAATGGTACCAACATTCATCCTCTGCCTTATATCCATACAAGAACCATCAACAGATCGGTGAATAAGTTTAAAAAAGAGAGAACAATAGAGAAGAAAACTGTGTCAGTCGGTCCAAACAGGAAGAGGATCAATTTTTCAACTTAGAGCTAAAGAGATCAATTAGAAAAGATCCAACTCAGTCCATAAGACGTTTGGCACATGAGAGGGGACGTTCAGCTATGACAGTCCAATGAGCAGTGGAAAAAGACTTGGAGATGAAATCGTAAGTGAAAAGTGTGAGGAAAAGGGCAAAGATCTATCTATCTATCTATCTATCTATCTATCTATCTATCTATCTTTGCACAAGGCTGAAAGTATGGGCACCCAGGGAGGATCGAACACTATTCAGTTGTAATTTTTCTAGCGAGACAAACTTGCTCTCTCTAAATATATATATATATATATATATATATATATATATATATATATATATATATATATATATATATATATATATATATATATATATAAAGTATGGGGTGCAGCTCCAAAATTTCTTACCGTTCACAATAACACATTTCTAAAAAAATATATTTCGTATCACATCTAATCTTTCGTTGTCCCGTTATTAACTGGATGCAAAAAAAACAAATATATTTCCATACCTGATGATGTCTGTATGAACAGACGAATGTACTCGTATAAAAAGACCTTATGCAACTGGAATTTATTAAAAACAGGGATCATAACATTCATCTACAGGTTCGGGGTTAATGTATCTTAATAAATTTGTTTGCGAAGATGTATTCTCGACATTTATATCATTAACTTCACTATCTGCTTTTTTTTTGACTGATTCATGTAATATATATATATATATATATATATATATATATATATATGTGTGTGTGTGTGTGTGTGTGTGTGTGTGTGTGTGTGTGTGTGTGTGTGTGTGTATATAAATCCTTTACTGAAATAGAGGATATTTAGATTATCATTGTAGAATCGATCTATGACTCTTTTATTTCCCTATTTCTGTATAGATTTGGTATTCTTACTAATGACCACAGTACTGTGCCAATATCAATAGTAACTTTTCAATTCTTACAGGGCTTCAAAGCATGTCGTGTAAGTGGAAGGTCATAGGCAACCGTGAAGGGTTACTGTCGGTGCTCGAGGGCAAAGGAAGTGATCAGACATTACGGTGGTAAACTCCAGCTACAGCCACGTCGACAATTGCTCGATGCGGGGCAAGGTAGCTCCACCACCACCACCACGAGAGAGGATAGAGAAAAACAACGTTATAAGGTAGAGAATACCCAAGAATACTAGCAGACTTCCAGCCTGAATGTAATTAGTCGCTCTCAGTAGGTGTGGTTGGCCATCAGCAGTGAACGGTCGCAGAGGGCAAAGTCAGCTGAGGAACTATGAAAGACTGCTTGGAAATTAGTACAAGGAAATCTTTACGCGTCGACCCTTGATGTTTTCGATAAAGTTACTTACTGTTATGTTCAAAAAATACCTTTCTTTATAGGATCGTCTCAGTGAAACCTGAAACCCTTTCAGAAATTTATATCAGGGCTTTTTACTAGTATTGTTTGATAACTGGATTTTCGGCCACTACCTTACTCGGTGAGCATCGTTCGAAGTTGCGCACACTACAAGAATGGGTCTTTTGTCAGGCCAAAAAAAAGTCCATTTGGCCTTAGGTTTCAGTGACCAGCTAAGACCAGTTTGTGACAGAACAGGCGTAATTTTGACTATGGTCCGGGTGGAAACGCCCGGGTTCCCCACGGTAAACAACTTTGTGTCGCATCCTAAACCCTGTGTGTGGTGCATGGTGTAAAGCTCACAAATCGGACTTTTGGCCTGAGATGCAATGACGAGTTTTTGTGTAAGAATCCGCGTAAGTGGAGGCTCAGTAAATTTTGACCATGGTCCGAGTGGAAACGTTCGGTTTCCCCACTTTAAACCATTGACCTACAGATCTACAATATTCAATGAATCAAGAAATGTTTCTGTGAAGAATCTAGTTGACCGAGTTTCGAGTCGAATCCCTTATATTCTCTATCCATATCTGTATATCTATATATTTATATAATAGGGATTTTTATATTATTGACAAATTTAAGTATTCTTTGGCTGAAAGAACGACATTATTTTAAGAATTATATAATAATATTAAATGTTATGGTTGCTGAAACGGTCAATTAGGCTATCTTTTTTATTTTCGCGAATATATCTTCATGCAATAGGAATCTTGACAACTGGTGCCTTGATTGGAAATGTTGCCCCCACGGTCGAACAAAAGTTGCTTGAAGTACCTCAGTATCAATTGCAAACGTCAGTAGTTTTGTTGAATTTCTTTTAAAAGAAATGGTTACTTGATGACCGGACGTTGCGTCTGCAATATCGAGTCGACATTAGTGAACGGAGAAGATTTTCCAGCGTTTGTATACAGCCAAAATGGGGAGAAAATATATCGTGTTGAGGGAATAAAAAACGGAAAATATAAATAAAATTTACATCAGTTCATTAAGTGAATTTCTTGAAGAGATTAGATTTGGGCATTTGGAACAGGGGTTTATTTCTTTTCGGAGAGATACTGTCTGCATTAGCGACGAACAAATCGAATTTGTATTTCTTGCATCTCACCACGTCAGCAGATGACAGTAATCTTTTTTTTTCTTTTCAGCGTTTCTTCGACGCTACAGCGACTAAGCAATAACATGTCACCAATTAATGGTGCAAGCTATGAACAGTATTAAGATATATATATATATATATATATATATATATATATATATATATGTATGTGTGCTATAACGATATACAATTTTATATATCAACAAACAGTATTTAGAAAAATAATAGGACAAATGTTAATAGCTGTCTATATCTCTGAGATGATTACTTAACTGATTACAGTATCCGGACTCTTAACCTCATCTTCGCTGCCATATTCACAACGTTTCGGCCTTCTTCAGGTGATTGGAATTTCGAAACGAACTCTTCATTTCGTCCACCGGGGTAGATTGTTCCAGTTCCACCTCCAGAAGGACACTTGATCCAGTTGATAGAGGCGTTGGTGAGATCCAGAGACTGTACCCAAAATAGTTGTGAGTCCAATACCAGGCTACAGCGGTGGTGAACCCAAAAACTTGGAGAGTTGAGTTAAAGGTAAATAACTGAGACATCCAGAAGAGGCATGGCACGTGGAACTACAACACTCTTCCCCGGCGGACAAAATAAATGGTTCAGTACTAAATTTCAATGATCTGAAGAAGGCCGAGAAGTACAACGGCCGAAACCTTGTGAATATGGCAATGAAGATGAGGATAACAGTCTGAATAATGTAAATAATCACAAATTAATGTTGCATGCCATGAGCAGTATTTAGATTCAGTGATATAGTAAAGGAAAGTTTGAAGAAAGGACTAACTATAGGGTGACCCCCAAAAACGGGAACTTTTTAACAATGCAATAAAACCAAGAGTGATGGAAGAAAATATTTAATTCATAGTAATTGAAACCTTAAAACATGCCATTTAAGAAACAATGATGGAATTTTCATTTTTTTTAAATTACGTCCTGTAGATGGCGTCCTCCTATACGAATGCATTCTTGAAATCTGCTGTTGAGATTCATCATTGACTGCTGCAACATCTCAGCTGGGATACTGTTAATTTTATTCTCGTTACTAAAATGGAGAAATGTTTACTTGCTCAAGCTCACTGTCTCGCAGTGTTGCCACTTGCTCATGTCTGGCAATACGCACTTCAAAAATTCCCATTATTTTGGGTCACCCTGTATTAATTGTAAGAAAAAAATAACTTTTGCTTGTCAACAAAAGGAACATCCCAAGATTCGAGCTAGGAATTATGGTCGCCAAAATGGGTGAGGTATAGAAATTTTGATGTCTAAGAAATATTCTAAAATATAATGCAAAATATGACACCAAAACACAATTGTCATATTGCAATAGAGAAACATACCCTTCAAAAGCTAAACAAATTACAGTCGGACATATTTAATTTAATTTTTATAATTCAGCACTGTTTTGAATCGGCCTCCATTCGTTCGCTGAGTCGCTTTGCGGACAACGCAATACGTTGTTTTCAATATTCCCTAGCATCCCAAAGCAGCACACTGTTTTGGTGATGCAGTCTTCTATATAGCTGCATATTTACCCACTTGGTATTCTTCTTCTTTTTATGTGCCGCATAACCGCAGGACGTAGCCGGTCATGCCTCTCCACAATTTCCTTTCCCCTGTAGTTCTTAATGAATTTTGCCTTTCTGTTATTTCTCCTAAAAACTGTGCCTCCATCCATTTACTCAAGCTCCCTATGTAGGTTATGCGTTGTTTTCCTCTGTCCCTCTTGCCTTCAATCTGCCCTGTGAGTATCAGATCTTCCAAGCCCTCTTTCCTCATTATGTAGGTTATGCGTCGTTTTCCTCTGTCCCTGTTGCCTTCAGTCTGCCCTGTGAGTATCAGATCTTCCAAGCCCTCTTTCCTCATTATGTAGGTTATGCGTTGTTTTCCTCTGTCCCTCTTGCCTTCAATCTGCCCTGTGAGTATCAGATCTTCCAAGCCCTCTTTCCTCATTATGTAGGTTATGCGTCGTTTTCCTCTGTCCCTGTTGCCTTCAGTCTGCCCTGTGAGTATCAGATCTTCCAAGCCCTCTTTCCTCATTATGTAGGTTATGCGTTGTTTTCTTCTGTCCCTGTTGCCTTCAATCTGCCCTGTGAGTATCAGATCTTCCAAGCCCTCTTTCCTCATTATGTAGGTTATGCGTCGTTTTCCTCTGTCCCTGTTGCCTTCAGTCTGCCCTGTGAGTATCAGATCTTCCAAGCCCTCTTTCCTCATTATGTAGGTTATGCGTCGTTTTCCTCTGTCCCTGTTGCCTTCAATCTGCCCTGTGAGTATCAGATCTTCCAAGCCCTCTTTCCTCATTATGTAGGTTATGCGTCGTTTTCCTCTGTCCCTGTTGCCTTCAGTCTGCCCTGTGAGTATCAGATCTTCCAAGCCCTCTTTCCTCATTATGTAGGTTATGCGTCGTTTTCCTCTGTCCCTCTTGCCTTCAATCTGCCCTGTGAGTATCAGATCTTCCAAGCCCTTTCCCCCCGCCTTATGTACCCCAGAAAGCTCAACTATCTCTCCCTGGTGTTAAGTTTCCTTTTCGTTTTCATTTTCTCTAAAACTTCGATGTTGCTCAAATGTTCGATCCATGGTATGCTCAGCATCCTTCTGTAACACGTTGTTTCTGTTGCTTCAAGTCTCTTTTTTATCCTTGTGGAGATCTTCCAGCACTCAATGCTATACAGGAGGATAGATATCACGAAACAGTTTAATAGTATTTACGCTGTTTCTAGTGAAGTATTCAGTTTCTTAGTACTCAGCCTCGCTTTGAGAATTCGTAGTAAGTATATGTTATTTGCGTGGACATGTAGTCTTCTTATATGTTTGTTTACATTTGTTTTGCATCAGACTGTCATGTAAGAATAAAGTGTGGCTGCCGACAATTGGGTTTGAACACAGATCGCTAGAGAGCAAACACATGCGATCCCATGTGAAATAAGTAGATAGTAAAAGAAATGTATATATTAGCGTGGCTTCTAATTGGTCACTATTTTTACACTATCCTTTATTAACATAGGGATTGCTATTCTCTATACTACTCACTATACTATTTCTCTATACTGATCACTACACGGATTACTATACAGTGATTACTATTAGATCGAGTATTATCGAACAAGTAGTATTAGTACGAGTGATATTCGAAGGCGTCTTACACCAGTATTGTTCAACGGCGTTACTATAGTTGTATCTGCGATTACAAAGTCTCTACTACAACGAGCATTTCGAAAGTAACAACGAGTATTCGTTGACATTACAAGAGTGGCAATGATTGTTAGTTGTCATCACAAAACAGACAATAAAGAAAACTCTCTTTAAAAGCAGCAATGATAGTTTTATTCCCTGTTTTAAGCTTTGATAACAAGGCAATATACATGTATATGAAGAATGAACTGTGTTTACATAAGTTTATTTTAAGTCATACGGTGTTTTTGTGTCCCGGCAGTCGTTTGGCTTTGAGGGTGGAGGATTACAATTGACCAACTGTATAAAGATATATAAAAAATAATTAGAGACAATGAAAACCGATCTTCCTATATATATGTGAATGCAGGACAATTTCCTCACAGGTGACAAAGAGATGTGTCAATGGAGATCTGCCTCTATAAAAAGATGACAAATAAATCATCGATGAAACGTGTGAGCTACAACGAAGTTTTAAGAAAAACAAAATCGAAAAGGACTCTTATACTTAACATCGGGAAGAGACAGTTGAAATTTCGCAGACACAATGAGAAAGAAGACTTGGGAAAAAATGACACCCACACAACAGTGAGCAACATACAGTGATTTGTGATGTCAGACACTTACTCGTTGTCACTTTTGTGATTTCAACGAATGCTTGTTATCACGTACGTAATTCTCGTTGTAGTCGAGACTTTGGAATCGCTGATACTAGTAGTAACTCCTTTGATTAATACTCGCTCTAATAATCCGAAGTGTGACCTCTATAGAGAAATAGTATAGAGGATAGTATAGAGAAACTCGATCCGTAAGACGCCATGCTAATTCCCATATATACCTTTCGTATACGATCACGTGGTCTACTGATTAGAAACGGAATCATCTGTGTTTGCCCACTGGTGACCTGTGTTCAAACTCCAGTGACAACAATGATACTTTATCCCGATATTATACAGCGCCACGCAAAAGTTTAGAATCCATTACAAAAAATGTTTCTTTAGATATTTCTAACGCAGATTAATGAAACTTACACCGTTAATAATATATATGTTTAAGTCTTTGATCAAACTATCAGATTTTAAAAAAATAATCAATAAAAATATCCCACAAAGAAAAACTAATATTTAATAACGCAAAAGTTTACAAAACATTTATTAAATGATCTATTAACATTTCGTAGCGTAACCGTTATTGCTACTTACAGCATGTAGGCATTTAGTATAGATTTTTTTGTTTCTTGGCTAGTATTTTTCTATTTTTCCCGATAAAATTCCTTTAGTTCATGCAGGTTTCGGGTAACTTCTTTGAATTGTCCGTTTCAGCTCTCTCCATAAATTTTCAATTGGATCGATTTTTTTAAACAAAAATCTGATTGTTTGACTAAAATGCTAATTACAGCATGTAGGAATTTAGTGTAGTTTTTTATGTTTTTTGGCTAGTATTTTTCCCTATAAAATTACTTTAGTTCATGCAGGTTTTCGGGTTACTTCTTTGAATTCTCAGTTTCAGCTCTCTCCATAGATTTTCAACTGGATCGGTTTTTTTAAACAAAAATCTGATTGTTTGACTGAAATGCTAATTAAAGTATGTAGGCATTTAGTGTAGTTTTTATGTTTCTTGGCTAGTATTTTTCTATTTCCCTATAAAATTCCTTTAGTTCATGCAGGTTTTCGGGTTACTTCTTTGAATTCTCATTTTCAGCTCTCTCTGTAAATTTTTAAGCAGAACTCTTTTTTTAAAGGAAAATCTGATTGTTTGACTGAATACCTCAATATATGTTCTAGGAGTATTAAAATTTTAATTAATCTAACTGTATTAGAAATGCATAAACAAAATTGTCTTTTAAGCTTTGCATGACACTTTGTGTAAAGCACTCGTGTAGATGGATGGCAAAGTAAGTATGGGAAGGATATTAAAAAAAAGATACTAATCAGAGCAACACAGGATAGGATGTTGGGAAGGACTGTGGTCACACAGGTCCTTCAGGGTCACGACGCAGGAAATAAGAAAACATTCACACTGAAGTGGGGCCAATATATCCCCGAAGGACGCATGCCAGTTGAAATAAACTTATCGGTGAAGAGTTATAATTGACATGTTATTTCAAAGTATCTCTAATTAGGTTCAATCGTTATATGTTATACTTTTATGTATATAAAAAGTTTTTTTCAAAAAACTGACATGATTTTGTAATCTAATAACATAGCCAATTTTCACTCAAATGATCTCAAATTTTAACAAAATGTGTAAAACCTAAATAAATTGTCAACCAAAATGACTGGTAATCTACCAGGAAGATGGATCGGGAGTTCCTTTGACAATGGCCATGTGCTGTTGAAATGGCCACCGCGTTCACCTGACTTGACACTTTGTTAATTTTTTCTATGGGGCTATGTGAAAGGATAGGTCTACATACAATTCTTCCTATAAGGCTAGAGGAACTTATGCAGAGAATCCCCGAGGCGATGATGAATGTTACGCAAGACATGCTGCAGCGTGTTTGACAGGAGCTGGTCTACCGACTTGAAGTGTGTCGTGTCACAGGTGGTGCTCATATTGAATATTTGCGAAGCTTTGTGAAAATGGTTATAAAATCTACAACCCTTTGAAGATTATGTTCGAATTTTGATAAACAAATTCTTTATTGTTCAACATAATGCCTATTATATTTTGTGTGTCTGCGACATATTAATAGTGACGTATTTACGTATTTGAATATTTAAGGTGCGAAGGATAAACTGTCGCCTAATTTACACAAAAATGAAAATAACACTGACATTTTAACAGATATATTACCAACATTATACAAAAACATCTTGAAATTCTAAAGAGTAAAATCTTTCAATAAAATCGACAGTGGCTTTAACCAAGGCCTCCAGACGACATCAGAATCTCCTGCAAAGCTTGGCAGTTTCCTTTTTATGTTGGTGAATGCTGAGATAATCGTTGCCATGCGCATTACAAGAACTTTTCTTAGTCTCATGCTGAACAGTCCCCCCACCACCACATAATAATGGGAGTTTGCCTGCTTGTCTGGCATGGTGCAGTATCCTGTTGCCAGACATATGGCCATCCAATAACCACCATCTTGACCCAGCGCAGAACTAACTCCTCAATGCATTTGATGTATACATATGCGTTGAGTCTGCTGCCCTCACCAACAAATTAGCGAGTACTTTACTCATCAGAATGACCAGAGTGAGTTTTCTGGGGTAACTTTCGTAAAGTGGTGACGATATATATATATATATATATATATATATATATATATATATATATAGTAGCAGCATGGCCAGGCGCTGCCCGTGCTTGATTAAAAAATCGTACGACTCATACAGAAATCGCTATCACTTGACTTAAAATATTTTTGCCCTTCCTTGCCGTTAAAGGAGTGCCCTTTGCCGTGCTGATGTTGCTACATGTCACACTGCGAATTATTTCTAAGCTCTATACTAAACATTAAATCTGTTACGAAAAAAGAACGAAACGAAATGAACAGAAAACGATCAGCTTTAAAAAAAGGACTCGTAACTGGAAAAACCGAATGAAAAAAGAATGTTAACAACAAATACTTTTTCACACCCAACCCAGTTCTGCGGAATCAGAATCAACGTTGAGTTTAAGCAAGCGAATGAGCCAATTGGAGTAAAGTGACATGCAGATTTAAATTTTTCCCATTTGTGACGAATGCAGCTATCGATTTTTTTGCATGCTAGCATGCTAGTTAACATCAGTCAGCTGTTGGCTTTCACGCTGGCCAATAGAACCTTCCTGTCTATTCGTGGCAGCCAGCTATAGGCTCTCACTCTGGCCAGTAGAAAATGGCCGCAAACTATATATATATATATATATATGTGTGTGTGTGTGTGTGTGTGTGTGTGTGTGTGTGCGTGTGTGTGTGTGTAATTTGTCCTATTTCGCCTGAAACGATTTTAACGTAATTGGCTGATCTCTTATTTTGTTTTAATTTAAAAGCACAGCGCTTAATATTTTAATATATATAATGAGGAAAAAATAAGTTTTGGCATGTTTCGCAACGTGAAATGTAGCTACAAAAATGTTTTGGGGAATGAGGAAAGATATCACGTTTTCTGGCATGAACGCCCCCCTCTCTCTTTCTCTCTCGCCCTCCTTCCCTCCCACGCTCTTTGTGTATTTGACTCTGTGTGTTTGTGTGAATTCTGGATGCACATTTTCTTATTCATGTCTAGTTGGGCTTGAGTTGTTGCCTAATACTGCAGATGGCAGCGAGCAGTATGCAGGAATTACGAACCCACTCATAACCATCGAGAAATAGACAAGAAACCAAAACGCCCACTATTCCAACATACACACAACACACGCCCACACGCACATCTATCTATCTATCTATCTATCTATCTATCTATCTATCTATCTATCTCAGACAGTTCATATCTATCTCAATCTGTGCATTATCTATCTATCTATCTGTATACATATATATATATATATATATATATATATATATATATATATATATATATATATATATCGCTATTTGTTCATTATCTATCAATCTCAAGTTGTTCATTATTTATCTCAATCTGTTCATTATCTATTTCACTCTGTTCACTATCTATCTATCTATCTATATATATATATATATATACATATATATATATAAATATATATATATATATCACAATTTGTTCATTGTCTATCTCAGTCTAATCATTATCTATCTATCTATATTTGTTCACTATCTATTTCAATCTGTTCATTATCTATCTATCTATCTATCTATCTATCTATATATATATATATATATATATATATATATATATATATCGGAGTCGATCTGAAATATCAAACATATATATATAAAATATAAATAAATACTTTCACAAAAAACATTCAATTTTTTTTAATTTGCAACTTTTCAGTTGTTTTATATATATATATATATATATATATATATATATATATATATATATATATATATATATATATCGCTACTTGCTTATTGTCTGTCTATCTCAATTTGTCCATTATTTTTCTTTTATCTGTTCATTATCTATCTATCTATCTATCTATCTATCTATCTATCTATCTATCTATCTATCTAAACCTCCCGAAGGGTGGACTGAACAGTTACGATAATGCTCGCCTCTGAAATTATTTGTAGAAAAACCTAAAATACTCTTCCGTAAACTGTTGTCGGCCATCTTGAGTAACCTTGCTGTCGACTGCATTTCCGGATCTTGAACAACTTCTTTGGAAGCGTGCAGTTGCTGGTTTTTCTTTCCCTCGACAACCAAGGCGGCTACATATTTGAAGGTGGTGTGATCATGAAAATTCTCCAATGTGGATCATTTATGGGTGATTCCGTAAGGAACACGTAAGGCTATCAACCTGATGCTGGGTTTGACCGCTCTATTAAACGTTATGAGATCGACATTGGATTAAAATCTGAGGCATTCTGG
>OZ038506.1:88826025-88833525 GCA_964036315.1 Acanthosepion esculentum | reverse complement strand
CATTATGAAATGGACAAAGTCCGACAATTATTTTAAAACATTTTTATGTTTATACATTCTTTTTTATAGATACAAATATTTAAGTAAATGCTCTTTTCATGATAAACAGTATTAACAACATTACCGTCCTGAATGTCCGAGAAATTTTCATAGAAAATATTCGTCCTCCGACAGGAATCGAACCTGTATCGTATACGGAACCGTCATATAGCCTTATGTGCCTTAACCGATTCGGCCATAGAGGAGCGTTTAGTTAGCAATGTCGGTTTTACTGTTTTTAATCTACAATTCTCCATGATTTTCTCTCGTTCATTCATATCTGCTCCATACGTATCCAAATATAAACAAATGATGTCACGCATTATGAAATGGACAAAGTCCGACAATTATTTTAAGACATTTTTTATGTTTATACGTTCTATTTTATAGATACAAATATTTAAGTAAATGCTAAAACATAATAAACAGTATTAACAACATTTACCGGCCTGAATATCCAAAGAATTTCATAGAAAATATACGTCCTCCGACAGGAATCGAACCTGTATCCTATATGGGACCGTCATATAGCCTGACGTGCTTTACAATTGAGCAACAGAGGAGCGTTTTGGCTAGCAAGGTCGATTTTACTGTTTTTAAACTACAGTTCTCCATGATTTTCTCTTGTACATTCATATCTGCTCGACGCGTATTCAAATGTAAATAAATGACGTCATATTTTCATATTTCATAATGTATGACGTCTTTTGCTTACATTTGGATACGCATCGAGCAGATATGAATACAGATTCGATTCCTGTCGGAGGACGCATATTTTGTATGAAAATTTCTCGGACATCCAGGCCGGTAAGTGTTGTTAATACTGCTTATTATAAAACAGTCCATTTACTTAAATATTTGTATCTATATAAAAGAACGTATAAACATAAAAACTGTCTTAAAATACATATATCTATGTATAGCATCAGCACCATCTACACACACACATATATATATAGCATCAGCAACATCTACGCACACACGCGCACACACACGCACGCACACACTCACACGCATACAAACGCGCGCACACACACACACACACACACACACACACAAAGTGCGATGGATAAATTGTCGCCACATTAGCATTTTAAAAATTTCGCGCATGCGCGTTGTTTGTTTTTTGAATTTGTCGACTACAGTTTAGAAGGACCAGTTGTCCATCGAGTTTGGGTGCCAATATGAGGAGAGTACAGAGGATTCGGAAAGAGGTGGATGAGTTTAATGGTGCTTACAAAGGTACGGTAGATCGGAAAACTATCTTTGATCGTTCTGGTAAGAAAAGAACTCCTGAATTTGTTTGTTAGGTCTTCAGATTCAACACGGTGCCTACATCAAGGGACTTTTGAAGTTAGTGCTGCCCAGGCTCAAGAGGGTGTCTGCTTGAAGACCCCAATGTTTGGCAGCAGAACACTTGCCACACTAGCAGGAGCCAGACAATTTCTGCGACCAGATCGCTCCTCACATCTGGTCATCGGACTCCCTAGACTGCAACTCCCTTGGTTATTATGTGTGGGTCCCAGTTTAGCAAGTGACCCAAAAACTCTTTGTAACACCAAAGATGAGCTGAAGGCAAGGATTATGGCAGCATGCACCAACTTAAACAAGAAAGAGTGGCAGGAAATTCCGAAGTCATCTGGAGGCCGTGGTTGAAGTCAATGGCGAATTAATGGAATAAATTTATTCTTCAGTATTTCAATATATTGTTGTTTAAGTTTGGTAAATATATCTGTTGAAATGAGATGTTAGTGTTATTTTTATTTTTGCATAATTGAGACGACAATTTATCCATCTATATCTATCTATCTATCTATATATATATATATATATATACATATATATATATATATATATATATATATATATATATACATATATATATATATATATATATATATATATATATATATATCGGACTCTCTCTCTCTCTCTCTCTATATATATATATATATATATATATATATATATATATATATATATATATATCGGACTCTCTCTCTCTCTCTCTATATATATATATATATATATATATATATATATATATATATATATATATATATCGGACTCTCTCTCTCTCTCTCTATATATATATATATATATATATATATATATATATATATATATATATATATATATATATATGTATGTATATATGTTTTGTGTGTTTAATTTTTACTTTTTTTTTGCATATATATATATTGTCAAAATATTTTCCTTAAATAATATTTAAAAAAAAAAAATTTAAAAAAAAATGTGACCTGGTAATATACATACTTATATTTGATATGGAAAAATAATTTTATATAATGTAAGTAATACTATTATATTTACTTGTTTTAAAAAGAAATATAGTCTATTAAAAAATTAAAAGTGAAAATATTTTAAAATTGTAGTTAAATAAAACGTATTCTAACCTAAACATCCCCCAAAAATCTTTAAGTATACAAATAGAAAAAATGCCGAAAGAATTTTTGCCGTTAACAATAAAATTTTTAAATCCCAAAAACCCCAGACGACATGCATTGAACGGATGTCAGAATTCATAGCAAAATACATCCCCACCCATAACTAAACTCAACCCATTTTTCGGACGTAACAAATAACTGATACAACAAAAGTTAATAAAAATGAACACGCTACTACCCCTTGTCTGCATGATTGGATTTCTCTGTATCTTTGGTAACCGTAAATTATTAATTTGCCTTACAGTTAAAACTCTGTAAATTTAAAAAAATAAGTTACTCCAAAATTCGCTTGAAGGTGAAATGGAAGTAATGTTTTTAATTTTAATTACAAAATTAGATTTGATGTTTTTAGCTTCCATTTTTGAAACATGGTTATTACTGTGTAGCGAAAAAAAAACATATTTTAAATCAGTTAATTTATAATATATATATATATATATATATATGTGTGTGTGTGTGTGTGTGTGCGGGTATGTGTGTGTGTGCGTGTGTGTCAAAATGTGCTAAATAAAGAGAAATAAGCAAACATATATGTGCGATTATGTACACATACAGAAGAGTAACTAGTTATTTATTTAATTTTGGCTGTAGACAAAAGATTGCTGTATTTAAACATGACTATACATTGATAGTTACATATATACCTATGTTTGCAGTACGACTCAGAATGTCTTGGTTTTCAAGGAAAACGATGAAAATCGTACTGAAAACGTCGGTATATGCTTAATTATTAATATATATATATATATATATATATATATATATATATATATATATATATATATATATATATATATATATATATAAATACCGTACTTGAGAGCATATAAGGCGCACTATTTTTTAATAAAAATATTTTTGAAATTCTCCTGCGATTTATATGCCATATATAGGTTGTAAGTTCACGCTAGCTGGCCGAAATTAGCTACCTGACAACTCCTATTGGCTTAGACTTTAGAGTAACTTTCATATACCTATTGTCATTATTTAAAAGGCTATTATTCAGATTAAAAGTGTTATCATTGATAATATTCATTATATTAATTTCATCATGTTTAATATTAGTACTTTGTTTCACTAAAATTATATGCAATAAATTCAAATTATATATTTGTAAAATATATTTGTTTCATTAATATTTTTCTTGCGATAACTTCCGGTTGCATTGGTATATAAATACAATCAGAATTTTTATATTCTAATTATTCCACTAAGCCGTTGGACACCTCGAGGCGGTGTAATGGTTAGCAAGCTTGTCTCGCTAGGACAATTACAACTGAGTAGTGAGTTCGATCCTCAATGGGTGCCCCATACTTTCGGCCTTGTGCCACACCTAAGCTACGCTTGAAAAATTACTAAGACCTTTACAAGACGCAGGTTGTACTGATCATATAAAAGATATAATAAAGTTTTTATAGGCGCGTGTTCTTTTTTCCTATTATATTTCGTTTAATTGTAATCATGTTTAACCAAAATAATACCTCATAAATATAGCCTAGATTGTATCATTTACTAATAATTTTACTAATTACTAATGTTTTTTCTTGATTTTCCCTTCTGAAATTGGGGTGCAATTAGTCTTATACACCCGTGCGAATTATACCCGTCGAATAAGCATGTAGCCGAAACAGGGAAACAAGAATATTTTTATATTTTATACTCTCTCTCTCTCACCATATATATATATATATATATATATATATATATATATATATATATATATATATATATATATATATGCATGTATGACCTGACTATTTTGTATAAGCATGAAACTGACTGACGCATCTAGGTGTTGACTTGTATATATTACATACGCTCTATCTTTATCTATATGTATATTTACATACATAAATACACACACATATATATATATATATATATATATATATATATATATATATATATATATATATATATATATATATATATCTGTGTGTGTGTTTGTGTATGTGTGTGTGTGTGTGTTTTCATCATATCTATCGATTAATATATTTCTCTATTTATGAATCTCCTAGGGAGTCGATTTCGCCCACACCTCAAATTCAATCCATCGCTAAAGATGTGAGGAAAATAATCGTTCCCTTGTCTTCTAGGTCGGATTGAGAAAAGGACAAAGAAATGAACAGGGTACAAAAAAAAACAAACAGAAAATGACCATTGGCGTTGCATTTAAATTCTTCAAGATTGTAGTTATCAGAGAAGCAAGGAAACAGGTGAGAACTGTTGAAGTAGAAGCGGCACTTACAAGAGTCACGTTCGATCAAAAGTGGTATATTTCTGTCATACTTGCGATGGATGGAGCTGGTCAATTCTCACTATCCAGCTTTGACAGTCTTCGCAAACAACTAAGAGGAGTTTTGGCCAAGGAATTGTTTTCCACCCTAAAACACTTTTTTTTCCACAGAGAAAACGTTGCCAATCCCTTGTTAATCTTTCTTTATTTACATGACAAATGGTCAGGTATTTAGTACACTGCCACCTATACTGGTTTGAATCGCCGGCAGCCCTTCGGAGAGCTTCTTAATAACAGCAAATGTGTCGAAGAAATTCCTCAAAGAATGCCTCACAATCACTATGGGATGTATGGATGGTGTACTTAATAGCATCTCGGAATGAGAAATCAAAGACGCGTTGCTTACAGCCACTTACGCGCAGTTAACCCGGGGAAAGATACGAATGCATTTCCCCACTCCAGCAATGGGTTAAATAGTAAGAGATTTATCTGGAAAAGTCATTGTTATTCTCAAAAATTGTTAATGAAAGATTCACCCACAAAAACGATTCTTGGAAATCAAAATATGTTTGGATCTTATATAACCCACAAGTGATTGATAAGACGTTAAAAATAATTCTGTTAGCCAACCATAACCACGGCAATCATAACGTCTTCAACAGTTATCTAAGTCAGTAGCCACGTTCAGTAAATATCTAGTTTGAGTGGCTCTTAGATTTCTATTGTGTAAACAATACTAAAATAATATCTACGATCTATTTGAGTATTTTCGTATCTGCTGACGTTTCTGGCTGTCTGTATATACCGATCTATCTATTTATCTACCTATCTATCTATCTATCTATATATATATATATATATATATATATATATATATATATATATATATATATATATATATATATGTATACATGTGTGTATATATCTGTCTACTCATTTCTATATTTCTGTCTCACTCTATTATATATATACATTCAACTACTTATCTATCTCAATAGTTTCATATCTATCTATCTATCTATCTATATATATATATATATATATATATATATATATATATATATATATATATATATATATATATATATATCAGTCTATCCACATCTATATACCTATCGATCTCAGTCTATTCATATCTATCTATCTATCTATCTATCTATCTATCTATCTATCTATCTATCTATCTATCTATCTATATATATATATATATATATATATATATCAGTCTATACACATATATATACCTATCGATCTCAGTCTATTCATATCTATCTGTCTATATATATATATATATATATATTTATATATATATATATATATATATATATTTCTCTCTATCTATTTCTGTACCTTTTCCAGTTAGATTTGATCCCCCCGTCTCTCTCTCTATTTCTCTCTATCACTCTTGGCCACATTCTACTTATATAGCTATCTACCTTCATCAAGAGAGGAAGATCGGGAGAGAGTGAGAGAGAGTGAGAGTGAGAGAGAGAGAGAGAGAGAGAGAGATCTTCCGTATGGATCACTGGTGAAAGCCGAAACGATCGTTCCAGTTTCTCTTCTATTTTTCATGGATTTTGTATTACGTAAGCAGAAAAGGATAAATGGGGACATGAATTACAACATACAAAGATCGATAACGGCAGAATCGATCTGCACAAATAAATAGAGATTTATATTGATAATTCGATCGATCTATCGATTGGTAGAAATATAGATACAAAGTGACAGTAGTATACACTAGTAAAGACAAGAAATCGATCCAAACGGAAGAAAGGAAACCAACGGCATTTCGGCAAAATATAAGGCAAAGAGATTGTTAATTACCTCATACTGTTATTCGGCCCGTAGAAAAGATGGTGAATGGCCGAAGGAAATTAGATCTGTGAGGTTGGGGAAAATGGGAGGCATCTTTGTTGAAGAACCAGAAAAAAAATCAAGGAAAGAGAATTACGCAAAGAAAGGAGTAACGAAGGGGAAGTTGTGGAGAGAGGTTATCTTTCAAATGAGATATAATACGAATGTAAAAATGGAGATAAATTTGAAGCTTAAAATAGTAAAAAAATTATTAAAACTGTTATAAATAAACAGAATATTACATGCATTATGGAAGCACCAAATAAACACACACACACACACACAGAGACACACATATATATATATATATGAGTGTGTGTGTATGTGTGTATGTGTGTGTGTACATTTAAACAATATTTAAATGAAGATAAGAAATATGTTGTTGAACAAGGTATTAAACCAAAAAAATCAACGAAAATGTAAAAAATAGAAAAGGAGAGAATTACGCAAAGAAAGGAGGAACGAAGAGGAAGTTGTGGAGAGAGGTGACCCTGCAAATGAGATATAATACGAATGTAAAATTGAGAGAAATTTGGGGCTTAAAATAGTAAAATTTATTTTAAAGGTTATAAATAAACCGATTACTACATGCATTAAGGAAACACCAAATAAATATATTCTTTATAAACAGAGCATTTACCTAAATATTTGTATCTATAAAAGAACGTATAAACATAAAACAAACGTCTTAAAAAATAATTGTCGGACTTTGTCCATTTCATAATATATATATCTACATATATATATATATATATATATATATATATATATATATATATATATATGTGTGTGTGTGTGTGTGTGTTTGTGTGTGTGTTTGTGTGTGTGTGTGTATACATTTAAACAATATTTAAACGGAGATGAGAAATAAGTTGAAAATATTTTCAAGACGTTTCATTA
>OZ038506.1:88801025-88821025 GCA_964036315.1 Acanthosepion esculentum | reverse complement strand
AACATAATATTTGATTCTGCTTTGACTGTTATTTTCCGTTCTCATATCTATATATATATATATATATATATATATACATGAACGCATATATATAAACACAGACACACAGACACGAACACACACACACACACACACACACACACACATATATATATATATATATATATATATATATATTTCTCTCTGATGAAGACAGGGTATCGCACGTGTTAATACATGTTAATAATTTTATTTATATATATATATATATATATATATATATATATATATATATATATATATATATATATATATATATATATATATATATGTGCATGTTTCATTAAAAACGACAGGTAATGCGATTAAGTTTTTTATTTAATCTTTCTTGCGTTCGAACAACTGTGTTCTTTTCTGGCCACAGAGTGTGTAGAAACTGTCCAAATGTTCTATAATTCCGAGCGCTTTCGGCTATGCTTTTAGCCTTTGTCAGGGATGAATTTATTTTTGCTTTTTAACTGGGTGTATAGGTTGTGTGTATGTTTCTAGAGTTATATTGATGTTTTATTTCCCGAACACACCGCATTGTGGCCGTGTTCGTAGTTAATATTATTGAGTGTTGGCTTTTTTATTATTAAGGCTTCCATTATTTTTAATCTTTATTACACGTCGATGAGGCTATTATGTTTATATTTTCTACTAGCATGTTTCAGATGGAGTCTGGTAACTTTGTGTGTCTGTTTAAATGGGTCCTAATATATATATATATATATATACATATATATAAAGAAATATAGTCTTAGAGTGTGCTATATTTTGGGGATAAAGTGCTCAATATCATAGATAGAGCGTGTGTAAATATAAATATATATATATATATATATATATATATATATATATATATATATATATATATATATATATATATATATAAAAGGTTAATGATTACAGTTCAATCAGACCGAGAAACAGTAGTATTAAAAAGTGCTCAATACATCTGTGAAAAATAAAAATAACCTGTAGAGTTTTTAAATTTAAAAATTAACATCAGAATCAACTGCTCTCCTGCTTTTTAAAGTACATATATATATATATATATATATTTATATATATATATATATATATATATTATAAATTAATTGATTTAAAATGTTTTTTTCGCTATACAGTGATAACCATGCTTCAGAAATGGAAACATGGTTATCACTTTGTAGCGAAAAAACCATATTTTAAATCAATTAATTAATAATATTAATGCTCTGTAAATTTACATTGAGCACTATTATGTAAAAATAAAAATATCTATAAGAACACCGGATTTTATATCTTACTGTTCTTTCTTTTTATTTATATATACATCTATATATATATATATATATATATATATATATATATATATATATATATATATATATATATGTTTTCTGTTAGATATGTATCTGAAAAGACTCATGCGCTATTAAAAAGTAGTATAGGTTCATTTCTTACTTCCTGCTTAAGAATGCGTTTCCGGTTCCTTCAAAAGTCTTTTCATAATCGTTCACTCTAGTAACACCCTTGAGTCTTAGAAATATTATCGCCTTGCTTGGGCTAAACTGATTAAAAACAAAAGCTATTCAAGTAATGTGGAGTGTTTGAAACTTCTTTAGCGAGCAATTGTCAGAATACAAAAAGGCATTTCTCGCATGAATATATTCCTCGGCTTATATTATCTAAGATATACACATTTATCCACGTAAGACCTCTTGTTCAAGTATTTCAAACATGTGGATATATCTTAACTCCATATACAACTTTAAAGAAAGCTCTTATTTTACTGACAAAAATATTACCCGCCAATAAACGCCATCCATCTAAGTCGTATTAGTATATCTTCTAGGAACTCAATTTCTAACCTAGTCACTAGGGCCATCTAATGCAGTTTTACGTCATATCCCGTGTCTAGATCCGATTATGGCTCTAGGTTTACTATATGTTCTGCACACATGGCAGTTGTCTCGAAGTTAAGATAGACTAACGGAGTCAGCCCTCTCCAGGATGGTTTTGAATTCCAAATTTTCCATCTCATAGAGTGGTTGCCACCTCAAGGCAAGTTGGTCATTTAGGCCTAGTGTTTAATCAAAAACTGTCGGAGAATGGAAGGAGACGAATGCATCCCTTTCCAAAAGTCATTTGTCTGGAAATGAACGTAAGGAAATGGCACGGAATTCGAACCCGGCTTGCAAGTTCCTATTTCCGAGTCGTCAACTATGACACCATCTGCACATCTCACATCTAAAATTACTTTGCCAAATGAGTTTTCTTGTATTTCTTCAGCCAAACTGCAGGTTTGTCTTAGTGATATTTACTTAAACAGGAATAATTTGGTTGCTTGAAAGCGGGGCGGAGGTATTCGAAAAACAAAGAAAGACATACCAAAAGAGATAGATATCTAGAAATACAGAGGTGGTGGGGATATTTAGTCGCAAAGAGACTGAGGCTTTTAAACTGAGAGGCAGGCGCGTGTTAAAAAGCGGGAGGGGGGGAATCAACCTGAGGAACGTGAGATAAAGACATTAACAGACAGGGAAACGGACGAACACACAGAGAAATATAGGCCCACCACAAATACGCACACAGGTCTGCGTTATGAGTGGGTGATAATGGGTGTGATTTGTGTGTGTGTCTATGTGTGTGTATGTGTGTCTGTGTATGTGTGTGTCTATATGTGTGTATGTGTGCGTGTGTATGTGTGTGTGTGTGTGTGAGTGTGTGTGTGTACCATGTGGGTAGTGAGCATTTCTCGGTTCGAGTAAAAAGATATTTGGATCATTTCATGCTCCTTTCTTTTGATAGAATTTCGCTATTAGGTCAGTCTTTGAATTTTTCAGCACCTCCTTGGAAAAACATAAGCACACAGAACCAAACACACACACACACACACACACACACACATACACACACACACACACACACACACACACACACACACACAAAGAAACATGTATATCAGAGTGTGTGTGTGCGTGTGATCTATATATTAGATATGAGCAGTACTGATTGGAAAGCACTAAATATCAGTGATAGAGCTAACATATTTAGTTGTATGGATGTGACAAGGGTTACAAACTTACATCCGTAAAACTATATATATATATATATATATATATATATATATATATATATATATATATATATACATACGTACATAAAGAAATATCTATATCTTTATGTATATATATATATATATATATATATATGTATACATACATGCAGATATATATATATGTATATATATATATGTATGTATATATATATATACATACATACATAAAGAAATATCTATATCTTTATGTATATATATATATATATGTATACATACATGCAGATATATATATATATATGTATATATATATGTATGTATATATATATATATATATACATACATACATACATAAAGAAATATCTATATCTTTATGTATATATATATATATATATATATATATATATATATACTTTCAGAATATGAAAATGCGAGTCGATAATCATGCTCATTAGAAATGTTATTGTTTAATCGGTATGTTTCTTTTTTCATAATAAAAATGTTTTAAAAACCCCTGATAATTAGGCACCAACCCAGAATATATATATATATATATATATATATATATATATATATATATATATATATATATATATTTTCGTTGAATATAACAGCCGAGGAAAAATTTATTTTTATTTAATTTTTAAAGATTTTGGTCTTCGTGGGAGTACAAGAGTGCAAAGATTGTGCATATTGTCCATTGTCCCAGCAACATTCGGACAATTTTTTAACCGTTTTTAAGGCGGTTTGTTTTTAACTGCTGTGAATTTACTGTGAATTCATTTGCTGTGAATACTAGTAGTAGCTTTTCTTCCAAGCTTCTCGTGGTTCTCGTGTAAAATTCTGTCTCTCTATCTATCTATCTATCTACACACACATACACACACAGATATATATATATATATATATATATATATATATATATATATATATATATATGAATTACATAAATATGAAACCCAATTTCCGCCGTTTATATAGCCATTTCGCCCCTTGAGATATTTCTCTCTTCGAGATATTCCCTGGAGCTTGTCAGTAGTAAAACGATTGATAAAAATATTAATTGTAACGTCTTTTTTTAAATGGAAATTTAAAAAAGATATGAAGAAAGAGGAAAAAAATTGAAGAGAAAAAAGAGGAAAAACCACAAATAAGGGAGATAGAAAGAGAAAAATCGGAAGGAAATCCAATGTGGTGAGGTGGAACAGGGTGACAGATATTTACATACATGCATATATATATGTGTGTGTGTGTGTGTGCGTGTATATATATATATGTATATATATATATATATCACCGAAACAGAAAAATAACAGAATTATTTTTATATTGTATATATATATATATATATATATATATATATATATATATATATATATATATATATATATATATACGTATGTTATTGCGGTGTGTGTGTGTGTGTGTGTGTGTGTGTGTGTGTGTGTGTGTGTGTGTGTGTGTGTGTGTGTGTGTGTGTGTGTGCAGGCTTAGAATGTTGCAATATGTTTTAAAATTAATGCAGAGTCTTAAAATCTCAAACAAACATTTTGCTTTACGAGGATGATGAGCAGTGATTGATTCGGATAGAAGTTCTACTAAGGCAAACAAAGTAGAATAGTGATAGTAAGAGAAGAATGAACATGAGGCACAGAATTATTGACGCAAGGAGAGATGGTTGCAAGCAAAGAGAACCATAGAAGAAAATGAATGTAAAATAAAAAAGCGGCAGTGAAAGTGAAAGTAAAAGTGAAAGTAGATGTAAGCTTCACTCGCGCCAAAGAAACTGATAGCAGCCAAGTAGAGCATTAACCAGGGAGGGAAAAGCGAAGAAAATCACGAAGGAAAGAGGAAGTGGCAGTAGAAGACGAATTGAAGGGCGAGTAGCTGGAATTATATGCGTGGGAATAAAGCGAGTAGGGAGAATTGCTCATCTCGTCTGAGAATGATGGAATGAATCGAATGCCTGAGCAGACGAATAGACGAACGCATGATTGAATTAAGAAATATAGAAAAGATCAACAAGCCCTGCAGTCGATAAGCATTCAGTAGGGACAGTCATTGGCTAAAACAAACATGCAAAAAATTAGCTCAGAAACATTTGTCAAAACAAACATGAATCATTTAAATTGTTCTAGTGTCGGTTATATAGTTTTCTATGCGTATGAAATATATGAAACCGTCTACTTTTCTCTGTATTGGCGCCATCTTAAATGGTTATTCAGGCTTCCTCGTTCCAATCGTTCATCTGAAGTCCGCTGCTACATATTAGAGGCATTCGTTTTCTCTTTCATAAATAGTTGCTCGTTAAACTAATTCTTCAAAAAACTATGCATTGTGCAATTGTCTGCTTCTGAAACTGCATGAAAATGAAATTATGACGTCTTAATGTGCAGAATGTCATTTTGCACACCCACATACACAGCTTACCTTTTATTTCATATCTCAATACCACTGATAATGTATTGTGCACGTCTGTATATGTATGTATGTATATATATATATATATATATATATATATATATATATATATATGATTATCCACAATCATATATGTATGTATATCATATGTGATACTATCTTTCTATATACGCAGTTCCGACAGATCTCTCACTCTCTCTCGCTATATATCTCGCTCTATATACCTATATATGTTTTTTCTACCTAAATCTATTCCTATCTATTCATTACAGAATATTGCATCGATCTATCCATCAAATTGAGTCTGTTTATATCTATCAGTCTTTCTATCTATCTATCTATCTATCTATCTATCTATCTATCTATCTATCTATCTAGTTATCTATCTATGTATCTATCTATCTATCTATCTATCTATCTATCTATCTATCTATCTATATATATATATATATATATATATATATATATATATATATATATATATTTCATTCTGTTTATGTCTATCACTCTATCAAAATTTCTTCATATCTATCCTTTTCAGTTTATTTATATCTATCTATTTATTTTTATCTATCCATCGATATCAGTTCATATCTATCTATCTATCTATCTATCTATCTATCTATCTATCTATCTATCTATCTATCTATATATATATATATATATATATATTCTTCCGTGTTCTGTCGAATCTGATTCGATCTAAACACTTCATCCCAAAATTTGCCATTAATCATATGTTCAATCTTTATAAAAATGGTGGGGTGGGTAACTTTTTACAACCGCCCATATACATATATATATACATATATATATATACATATATATATATATATATATATATATATATATATATATGTGTGTGTGTGTGTGTGTGTGCGTGTGTTTTTGTGCGTGAGCGTGTTTGACCGTGTGTATTCGTTATCATTCTTTTTATATATCTCCGTTTGATTTTGTTTCTCTCTTAAGTTAGTCTCTCTGTCGATCTTTTTTACATGTCTGTCTCTCAATAGCAAAATACACATTATACTCTCTTTTTTTTCTCTCCTACATCTCTCTTTTTCTATCTCATCCTAATCAACCTCTTCTATTTCTCTGTCAATCGTTACTCTCTCTCTCTACCGTGAATATTTTTATCTCCCCCCTCTCTCTCTCTCTCTATATATATATATATATATATATATATATATATATGTATATATATTCCCTCTATTTCTCTCTCTCTCTCTCTCTTTCTCTCTCTCGCTATATATATTTATGATTTTGTATCTGTACGTTTGTGTATCTGTCAGTGTCTGTTTTGAACTCCCCTCTCTCTCTCTCTCTCTCTCTCTCTTATTTCATTCCACTTCGCTCTTCGCTCTCCGTTTCGACCTGCTTACTCTGACTCTCTCTCTCTCTCTCTCTCTGCATCTATCTATTTTGTCTGCTTCACTCGCTCTCTCTCTCTCTCTTTCTCTCCCTCTCGTTTTATTTTAATCTACTCTTTCCGTCTCGATTGCTCCTCTCTATCTTACGATATCACTATCTCTCTCTCCCTTTGTCACTAGCTCTTCTCTTTCTATAAATCTCTCTCACCCTGTGTCTGTTTCTCTCTCCTTTATTGTGCCGCAATTGCCCCCCACCCGCGACGACGTCATCAACTTTGACCTCTCTTCTCTCTCTCTCTCTCTCTCTCTCTCTCTCTCTCTCTCTCTCTTTTTATCAATCTATCTATTTTAGTCTATTCTCCTATTTCAATCTACAGACCGCCCACAAATAAACAGGATATTTTAGATTTACTATGTGATGGAAAAAATTTAACTAACATATAAAAAATTAACTATATATTTTACTATATGAATAATTTAAAAAAATTAATTAACATATAATTTTTTTAATCATTTTTTTTTTCCCAGAATGCTGCAGTTATCAAATTTTCAACGCAAGGTGATTGTTCTCTTTTTAGGAAGTACATCCAACTTGGGGTTCTGAAAAAAAAAAAGTCCAAGAAATTTGGCCGGTTTTTTTTAGTTTAAATACCACATCTAACATTGTGTTTTTGTTCCGTTTTAAGCTACTAAATTTCTATCCTTTGCTTTTGTTTCAAATAACCGTAACAAAAATTCCAACAATTACATAAACAGTACCAAAATTTCCTGCGCTTTGGGGGTGCACCCTGTATTTTCGCTATAAGTTTCGTTTACTACTCTCTATCTTACGATTTCACCTTCTCTCTCTCTCTCCCTCTTTCTCTCTGTCTTCTTTCTCTCTTCTTCTCTGTCCGTATCTCTTTATCGTTCTACTCTTGTCTCCTGGCCATCTATTTCTCTCTCGTCTTATCTGGCACTCTGTTTAGACCTCTCTTCTTTCGGTCTCTCTCTCTCTCTCGTTTTTAGTCGCTCTCCCTCTCCCTATCGTTTTATCTTTTACTGTCTGCTACCCACTCTCTCTTCCTCTATTTCATTCTACTCTCGCTTTAAGTTTCAATGACTTTTTTTCTGTTAAACGTTCTCAATTTCTCTCTCACGCCATTTCTCCTTTTCTTCTTTTCATCTTTTTCTCTGTCACTCTCTCTATATATATATATCTCTTTATCATTCTACTTTTGTTCGGCTCCCATCTATTTTAGTCTAGTCATATCTCGCTCTTTTTGTCTTTATTTCTCTGTTTACTCTCACTTTCTCTCTCCAATTCTCTCTCTCTCTCTCGCTCTCTCTTTAAGTTTTCTCAGACACTGTATACTCAGCGATGGTCAAATTCGCGTTCTTTTTCTGTTTCCGTTTTTTTTTTAATTTGAAAGCTTGTATTTTTGTTCCTGTCGACAAGACCATATTTCAATCATAGAACATTTTCTATCAATTCTAATATATATGACCGCCTAACTCCACCTTTTTTAATCTAATCACCTTTCCCTCCCCTTCTCTCAACTCTCTCACTCTCTCTCTCGATACACACACACACACACACACACACACACACACACACACACACACATATATATATATATATATATATATATATATATATATATATATATATATATATTTATATTGAATTGGACATAGTCCGACAATTTATTAAAGACATTTTATATGTTTAACGTTCTTTTTATAGATACAAGTATTTAAGCAAATGATCTGTTTATAATAAACAGTATTAAATAACATTTACCGGACTGAATGTCCAAGAAATTTTCGTTCTCCGACAGGAATCGAACTGTCGGTGAACTAAAATTTTCCATGAAATATATATATATATATATATATATATATATATATATATATATATATATATATATAAGGAGAGAGTGAAGAAAGAGAAATTAGCGATACATATGCTAATAATAATTATACATTCGTTTCTCACTATTTGATACAAATCTAAAACAGTGAGGAACAAGACTTAGTACCAGTATTCTCTTTTAATTTACATCTAGCACTGTTTTTTACTACCAACACTTACTGTGCACACATGCCCCCCATATATATATATATATATATATATATATATATATATATATATATATATATATATATATATATATACACACACACACACATATCACTTCCGTTAAGTTAACCGATTAAACAGGTCAATGTCTGGTCCCTCCTCCCCTAATACTAAGTATGATAGATAGAAATATTAAAATAAACCCCTCTCTAAACTCGATCATGTCTATCACCCCACTTCTCACTGCCCTCTCTTAAATTACATAAACTTAATACTACCCGTCAAAAATGTAAATGTTCATTTAATTTTTCTTTTCACTTTTTGGAAGTGTAGTCTGATGATCCAGCGTGCTTTAAAAGGGCTATGGTGAAATAAATTATTACATGGAGCCTTAAAGTGGTCTGGTTTTCTTTAATATATATATATATATATATATATATATATATATATATATATATATATATATATATATATATATATATATATATATATATATATATATATATATATATGTATTATTAAAAGTTATTTTTAGTAGACGCTCCGTCTATTTTTAAACAGTATTTTATTTCGTCTACTGGTCTGAACAAAACGATACATGTTATTAAAGAAAAATGCGTTCTACGGTAGAATTTGAACCCGTGCCCTCCACTGCAGGAGAAACAGTCGTTTGGTCCGACGCGCGTTGACAACTGGGCTAGATAAAATTATTTAAAATTTATTTAAAGGCAAATAGAACCTAACGTGATTATAAAGTTGAGTCGACCCTTCTTCTTCTTCTTCTTCTTCTTCTTCTTCTTCTTCTTCTTCTTCTTCTTCTTCTTCTTCTTCTCCTTCTTCTTCTTTAAGCTTTTCGCCCCTGGCAAGGCGGGAGTGCCACTAGTACTTAGGGGCTTACAAAGATCGAACATTAGAGAAAAGGCTGGGTATAGAAGGGGTTGAGGAAAAGATAAAAGATGAACGGTAATCAATGCGCACTGAAGTTGGCGATTAACGTTGCATTTATTTTTTTGTAGATTGTAATTATCAGGTAAGCAAGTAAGCGGAAGGGAGTTCCGCTGTCAGGAAGTGAGAGAAAATAAAACTTCTAGAGTAGAAGTGGCGGTTACATTTAACGATTTCAGTTGTAAAAGAATGGGTCCTAGATACAAATCTAGTATTCTAATTCTGTCAGAATCACCTAACCGTATAGTCCGGCGAGAAGGCATATTCTTGTTTTACACCCTTTTCAATTCTTGTATAATATTTTGCTATATTAGTAGTATTAAATCTAGCACTGCCTTATAAGGTAAGTGTCATTTTTCTTTCCATTGTCTCTTAAACTTCGCCGTTGGTCACTTATTTCATCCATGGTATTCTCAGCATCCTTCTGTAGGACCACATAGAAGAGGATTGTGGTTATATACTATGTTCTCTTTATCTAACGATTTTTTCCTGCTTCTTAATACTTTCTTAATGTTTTTAGAATATTTGGAAGGCATCTTTCGCTATCCAAATTCTTAATAATACATATATATATATATATATATATATATATATATATATATATATATATATATATATATATATATATATATATACTTACACAGCTTTGTTTATATACCTGTTGTAAATTGTCTAAAGCAATCTGCTGTATTTATATAGACAATTTAAATCTCATTAGTGTAATCTGCTCTCAATTGTCCATATATGCCTGTGCAAAAACTTTCTATAAATGTCTTCGTAATTGAATATATATATATATATATATATATATATATATATATATATATATATATATATATATATGAAAATTTCTCGGACATTCAGGCCGGTAAATGTTGTTAACACTGTTTATTATAAACAGAGCATTTGTTTAAATATCTGTATATATAAAAAGAACGTATAAACATAAAAAATGTCGGAATTTGTCCATTTCATAATGTATGACGTCATTTGTTTACATTGGGAGACGCATTGAGCAGATATGAATGTATGAGAGAAAATCATGGAGAATTGTGTTTAAAAACAGTAAAATCGACCTTGCGAACCAAACTCTCCTCTGTGGCCCAATCGGTTAAGACACGTCAGCCTATATGACGGTTCAGTATAGGATGCAGGTTCGATTCCTGTCTGAGAACGAATATTTTCTATGAGAATTTCACAGTCATTCGGGCCGGTAAATATTGTTAATACTGTTTATTATAAACATAGCATTTACTTAAATATTTGTATATATAAAAAGAACGTATAAACGTAAAAAATGTCTTATATATATATGTCTTTTCGTTACTCTTTTTAGGCCTGCTGAAAATTTGCTTATAACGGCCTACATAAATCTCTTCACAATTGTACATCATTTTTTTATAAATATCCATAAAGTGGTGGCTTGTCGCGTACGATAATGACATCTATGTGCAGGGGTGAAATCTAATGTGACTGTAGAGTGTCCAATGGCAAAGAAGTCCGCATCGAGGACAAGGAAACTGGCCTGGAGTTTTTGCTGCGTCTACCACTGCCTTCCTTTTTGCTCGGGCTTCAAGGAGGTTCTCACATCGGTTGGCCTCACCTGTTGTTTCACGCGTCAGGGCACGCCATCCAGTTCGATTCTGTGTCCACTTTTCAAGCTGCTTGAGAGTTATTCAAGCGTAGACGATGTTGGCCTTGATACAATCTTTAAAACGTTTCAGTGGCTTACCATGCTTTCACTTTCCCTTAGAGAGCTCGCTATAGAGAAGTTACTTTGGGATCCTGTCATTGTCCACGCGGATGACATGCCTTGTCCATCTCCTGTCTAGTGTTGTCAAGATCTTGCGCGCATTATCTTCGTTTGCTTGATTTACAACATCTCAGATAGAAACCTAGCAAATATCTATATAATGCTAATGATAATGGCCAATGCTAGCAGTTTCCTTAAAAGAAAAAAATCGCATTAGTTAACCGTGCAGTTGCATGTTAAAGTTCATAAAAAATATTTCTATCAAAAGGATTTTTCATAGAAATAGGTTTCTCACGTCCAGGAGGTGTTTTCGCATTTTCTTCCTAGCCATTTGTTTTTAAGTCGTGTTGAATGTCAGCATCTTGATTATGCAATTATTGAAATGTTGAAAGTCTTCGAGCGATGTGGTTTCTGTTATCTGGTACTGTTCTTTGTTTGTGATTCTGTAGCGCCAATATAAAAAAGAAAATAATTGAACCGGTTCCCATTATATGAAAAGACCTCCAAACATATCGCTCCCGTCCTGTAAGATCATTACTTGGCAAGATGCAAATATCAAACATCGCAAGCCTGAAAAAACACTCATGCATTACTTAGATCAGAAAAAGTCGATTAATTAAGGATTAAGTTAATCTCAGATTAACAATTTTGTAATGGATATTGCCGCAGAAAGCGGACGCGGTGATCGCAGTTCAAATTTCGGTTGCATTCACTTTTACACTAACGGCAATATTAACCGGTTCATCATCAGGAAAAATTCGGAATTCATTGACCGATCACACAGTAGATCTGTCATTTGAAATTTATAAAATCATTCTTTTAAAACATTTTTCAGGGAAATAAGTTTCTCAAGTCCATTAACTGTCATTTTTTTTTCCAGTATTAACGGGTGTTTCCTTCCTAGCCTTTTGTTTGAAGTAGTGTGGAACGTCAACATCTTGAATGTCATTATTTCTTCTTTGAGTTTCCTGTGATATCCATTTCAATTGCTGAAAGTCTTCAAGCGATGTGGTTTCTGTTATTCTGTACAGTTCTTTATTGGCGATTCTTTGGCGCCAGTTTATAAGGTTCCAATAAGCATAGTCTTTGCCATGACCCACAGACTTCACTCACTCAAAGCCATTTTCATCCCTTGATCTTAGAAAACCGACAATTTAGATATTTCTGAACGAATTTGACCCCATGCATGACATCCATATGAAAGTTTCGATCTGACGTGGATATTTAAGATGATGCAAGTTTTCAGGTTAATGTTTTGGTTTGTAGCAAGCATTTGGTACAGTTCTTTATGATTCTGTAGCGCCAGCCCACATGGTTCGAAGTAGTAAGTGCCATAGGCTTTAGACATACAAAGGCATTTTTAAACGTTGATCTTAGAATAAGGTTGCATACAGCTGACAGTTTAGATATTTCGAACGAGTTTTTCAAAACACGGTCAAAACATTGTGTCCATGTTTATAGTTAATATTATTGAGTGTTGTTTTTCTTTTTCTTTTATTCATAATGCTCCCATTATTTAAAACAAATTAAACCGTTATATAAATAAATACATGAAACACACTATTACTTATTTAACAGTTAAAATAATTCAGCCTAAATGTATAGCCGAAAGCGCTCGGAAAAAAGAGCATTCGGACAGTTTTTTTATCATCTAAAAAAAGAATTATTAGATCACATGAGAAATTGTATAAAATACCTTATTCAATTTAATTTTGTTATTAAATTAAAGACATTAGTTCCATTTCCTCGTCAAGCGAATTTTTCCTTGACGAGGAAATGGAACTAATGTCTTTAATTTAATAACAAAATTAAATTCGAAGATTTTAGCTTACATTTTTGAAACATGGTTATTACTGTGTAGCGAAAAAACATTTTAAATCAGTTAATTCATTATATATATATATATATATATATATATATATATATATATATATATATATATATATTCCGTGGTGTGATCAAGTGTCGGGACTGGTGCTATAAAAAGAAAACTAGAATATATATCTGTTCGGCATTTAATCTCCTTCGAAGCAATACCCTTTTGGAGCCACACACTTTATTCACCGTCGTTTTTCATCGAAGGAATCATGCCAGAAAATCAGTTTAAGGATATTGAGCATCAGCCACGTCACATTCTCGTAGTCTTGAAAATTGTTCCTTTCAAATGGGATTTGATCATTGGAAAGGGTCGAAACCTGGGAAATATGGTGGTTTATCGTACATTGTGATTGGTGTATTTGGTGAAAAAAAAATTCGCGAACGATATATATATATATATATATAGATAGATATAGATATGTATATATATAAATATATATATATATATATATATATATATATATATATATATATATATATATATATCGCTCGCGAATATGATATACAAATATATATATATACATATATATATATATATATATATATATATATATATATATATATATATATATATATATATATATATGCATACATACATCGTGGACTCTCTCGTCGTTGATAGACGTGGGCTGTTGACTAGCGCCTACCGTTGGCCCTTTTACGATGCATACGGGCAAACTCAAGTTCGTAGGAACCGACAGCCAGACAAAATGCATATATGATTTGATTATAGCGGTGATGGTTTTGCACAGAACCAACCACATTTTTGAAGGGCCGAATGCAGAGACCTGGTGCACCGTGTGCCACAAGGTCGCCAAACGACACTCCGCAGGTTATGAACTCAAAGTAGTCCTTCTCCTAGATCAACTGCCATCCAAGGCTATAGATCCCAGTCTGTCCTGCTATTTACCCGTAGCTGGGGAAAGAAGAAGAGGATTCATAACTTTCCCAAGGGTATTAGCACGTAAGTAAATGTAGTGGATTCGACTGGAATTCGAACTCGGCTCTCCGATTTCCTCCACTGTGCCTCCTATATATATATATATATATATATATATATATATATATATATATATATATATATATATATATATATATATATATATATATGTGTGTGTGTGTGTGTGTGTGTGTGTGTGTGTGTGTGTGTAATCTGTTTTCTCTCAGTCTAAATTATGCGATGTGATTGTATATATCGCACACATATTTATTGATCAGTCAGTGCATGTGGATATTTTTCTTCCCGACCACCTATCTAAATATCTTACTTTAATTAAAACTACCAGCTGGTCTCTGGCTATATCTACCCATTTACTTGTGTTTAATTATCTTTATCTATAAGCCTTCTTTCATATCAACTCATAGCCCGATACATCAATCCTTAGCGATCGATGGCTCACTCGCTACCTCCATTTACATACGAATATCCGGCTCTTTGGATTACAATTTATCTCTCTCAATCTCTATCCTCTTTAATAAGCACGGATTAGTGTGGTATAAGTCTAAATGAGGAATGAATACTGGTAAAACAATTTTCTGTTTTCACAATCTTTGCAATAAGGAGGCCGTGACGTTAAAAACAGGATTTAAAATCTTTGACTTGTGTTAGAAAACCAATAAGCGACATAAGGCCACTTCAATCATAAGGTTTCCTATATGTTAACAGGATTCGGCCGAAAGTGGAGCACATATATGGACAGGAGCTGCCCAGTCTTTACATTCCAGTCTCGATTGAGTCCAAAGGCGTCACCGTGTCCTTGTGGGTAACGAATTATTTCCCACTTACACCCCCTTTCTAACAGGTGATCTATCGCTATTTCCATGCAGCGTGTTCAGATGATCTACATTCCTTAGTTCCACCAGTCCTAACCTTCACGGCTAAGCCACAAAACACTGCCTAGTGCTAACAAAGATTAGTGTTTATACAATAGATGCAAAAATAGTATTTCATATATATATATATATATATTATAAAAACATTACTTAACTTTTGAATATCAATTTTTATCTCGACTTCGAAGTTTCTTGGTAGAATTTCCAGTCTTCAGAGGTCATATTTCCATCCTTTATTTAGCTTTTATATATTGTTGGGGTTTATTTAATAATGAGTACTTCATGAACACTTCATAGAGTAATTTTCTAGTAAGATATATGCGTACCGAAGTGTGGTGTAGTTGATGTTTAAAATCGTGTAAAAAAAACAATACAAATTGTTAAGTCTCCTGCAATATATATATATATATATATATATATATATATATATATATATATATATATATGAAAACATCACTTAACTTTTAAAAATCAATTTTTAACGCGAATTCGAATTTTCTTGTTAAAATTTCCCGTCTTCAGGGGTCAAGTTTTTCAACTTTTTAAAATTTTTTTCAATTTGTTCCCCTTCTTTTTTAATCCTCTTTTTTACTCCGTATATATATATATATATATATATATATATATATATATATATATATATATATATAGCTTAAAAGTTACCGTATCGAGCGGTATTTGAGCCTTCATCGCAATAGATAGGGAGCAGTAGATGCGATAGGCAACAATAAACTACAGAACTCAAAATTGATCGCTACATTTAAGCATTGCATTTCTATTTAAACTTACGTTCATCGATAATACTTCTACTTAATTTAAAGACAATTTGATGTATGTAGGTCCTTACTTTCCATACAAACAATTATTTGTATTTCATGGGTGACTTTCGCTGGATTTCGAAATTAATTTCGATTATTCCCAAATTTATTTCCAAGTTATAAATATTGTTATCGTACAAAAAATTAATGGCAAAAAAAAAAAAAAATTATTTGAATTTTGTTTGTCTTTTATGATTAATGCTTCGTGTATTTTTAGTCGTATTTTTTTGTTTATGTAATAGAATATTTTTGTGTTATTGGTCTAAATTTGTCGAATTTTTTGTTGTGTTATATTGCCCCTTGGTTATATGAGTTTAATCGCGCTGTTATCGGATAAGTAGCATGTCAGACTATGCGATAGAAATTATATCATTTTTATATGGTTTATATATATATTTACACACGCACCCAAAACCATGCACACACGTCCCACCCACAAATTACTCCCAAACAGATAATAAGTACAAGAAGGATATGTCCCTGCAAATGAAAGGAAGCTCACTGCATTTGAGAATCTGTATGCTAGTCGATATTGTGAAGAATCGCGAGGACGTTGGAACAAATCATTATTGCTGAAGTTGATTTTGTTTAATGATATATTATATGAACATCTCTATGGGTTGTTTATTGCCGAAATCTAAATATTTTAAACACAATATTATGGCTTCAATTAAATATTGCAGGCCTTCAACTATAGATAAAATGTATTGTTGGTAATTCTTCTATAAATACTTATTGTTGTTTTTTTGAGTATGAATAATTATTGGTGATTTTACTATAAAAAAAGTATTTTTATACTTTTGTAGTGTTTTTTTTATGTTTGGGGTAGTGGGGGTCACTATTTGCCCATAGCTCGGACCCTGACAGGTGCTACCACCCTGAATCAGTAGAACAACAGCAAGTAAGACGTGGTTCCACGCTCTTCAAATTCTTCATATCTCCCGATCATAGGCCTTACTGCCGGATGTGTCGTCATACCCAGGTCTATATTTCCAAAGTTTATCATAGTCTGGCTACAACAAATAGACACTCTTAGGTGTACTTCTTTTCTCATTGTCTCTATTAAGTGATGGATTATCAAAGAGAGACAAATTTATAGGCTACGCAACTGGACCTAATAAATAAATAAAATGATTTGATTCTCATGTGAGTTCTATTTTGAATGTCATTCTGGTTTCGTATTCATCTTTGTAAGCTCGGTAGGTGAAGGTACTGAGCAACTGATATGAAGTTAGTTAAGTAAGAGAAAGAAAAACATCTCTGACACCGTTGATTAAAAAAAAAACGTTAGCGAAAATTAATAAACGGAAATACCCGGAGATTACCGATACAACTACACAAAACAAACATGGCGTTCACCAAGGCCGATATCGTTAGGTTAGATGCAAAATCCGAAGTGAGCAGAAAAATACCGAAAAGAGTATACAAATGCTTTTGCAAGCAATTTTTCATTTTTAATTAAATCACTATATATATATATATATATATATATATATATATATATATATGTATGTACAGGTTAAGATTTTTACTGTTTTCATCTGCGTGATAAAGTATGTATGTGATTTGTGGGTGTGCACTTCATTTTGTCCGTGTGTCTGTCAGCTTATTCTATGATAAATCACTGAAAATAGCGCATCATAAAAAACTACACACAAAACTACACAGATACACACATACACCCACACGCATACACACACACACGCAGGATCAAACACACACACAAACACACACACACACCAACACACACACACACACACACACACACATATATATATATATATATATATATATATATATATATATGCATGCAGATATGAATGGGTGCGTGTATGAAAAATTAAGATATAAATAAAATATTTCTGTCAAAACATGAATAATAGAAAAAAACATTAAAAACACGAGTCATCAAAAGTAGATTTTATTTTGCAACTTGAATTAATTATTTATTACTTTACTCTTTTTTAATTCTGTGTCAAATTAATAGTGACGGAATAAACGTTGTTCATCGAACTAAATTTATATATATATATATATATGTGTGTGTGTATGTGTGTGTGTGAGTTTGTCAGTGTATGCATTCAAATAGAAAGATGTAGAGATAGACATTATTTCGACATACTCCATTTTGCATAAAGAATATTTGAAGCTATGCATTTTCTCATTGTGTTGTTTATGCAAATAAATCTAACATGAGGCTCTCCATATATATATATAAATATATATATATGTATATATATATATATATATATATATTAGAATGGATTCTTTATTAATCCGACAGATTTTCATCAATTTAAACGTCTTATCTAAAGATATGGTCTATTTATTTATTAAGGACGCATGTTCAATTCCTGCCGAAGAGCGGAATTTTTGTTATTAAGAATTCCCGAAGATTCTGGCCGGTAGACCAAAATAAATAAAAATACCGTTTAATAAATAAACAAAACAAAAAGCCTACTAAAATACGAGTGTCCTTTAAAAATAACCTTATATTTCTGTGTTTACTATTACGTCTATGTGTTCATTTGATTATTTTTTTTTACTTAATTATATATTTATATTATTTTATATTATTCATAACATGCTATATATATATATATATATATGCACATTTGCCGATTGGTTAACTTATTTGTTTAGTTTAAAGTAGTGCGTTTTGTCTGATTTACATTATCTGCATTGTGACTAAATAGTGCATTTTACAAGGTAATCATTTTTAGTTTTCGATAAGTGGCGTAGTAAAAATTCTCTTTCGTGCTTGCATTTTATATTATATTATATTATATTATAATATATATATATATATATATATATATATGTATATATTTAGTTTGCGAAAAACTAGGTAATCCGTATCGGTAAACCCAAGGAGGATAAAATCTATGTAGAGCACAATGTAAATCAGAGCTAATAATTTAAATAAAAAGAGACAACTTTAAGGTTCCATATAATAAATTATTTCACCACAGCCCTTTTAAAGGACCGCGGATCATCAGATGTTATTTCCAAAGGTTGAAACGAAAAATGAAAAGAAATTTACACATTTATGACGGGCAGTAATAAGTATATGTAAATTAACGAAGTGAGGAAGTGAAGGGGGGAAGAGACATGATTGAGTTAGATGTAACATTTCTATTCTTTCAAATTTAAATGGTAATCCAATATAGTGTCCGATGGATAAATTATATATACCAAATATATTTAACAAAATTTCAGAAAAATATATTGAAATACTAAGGAATAAATTTATTCAATTCATTCACAATTGGCTTCAACCACGGCCTCCAGATTACTTCGGAATCTCCTGCAACGCTTCTAGTCCTCGAGGCTGTGTATGTCACATTATACCATCTGGGCTTATGCAAACAAAAGGACCATTTCATGCGTTTCTTACTGTTGATTGATGGACTGTGAGTGTCTTTTCTTCTATTTTATATACATTTGGGACTATTTAATTATAATTTTTAATTGAAATTTATTTTTATCCCGTTCCAACTTTACTTTCTCAATCTTTATTATTTTTAGTGTGTCTTGGTTATGTTTGTATATTGCTAACGAATACCTTTTGAAAAAGCTTTGGCCAAAAGTATCCTAAAGGTACAATAATAACCTTTATTTTCACTATTTACTTTATTCGGACTATTGTCCTCATCTTTGTTAACATTTTTATTTTATTCAAACATATATATATATATATATATATATATATATATATATATATATGTGTGTGTGTGTGTGTGTGTGTGTGTGTGTGTGTGTGTGTGTGTGTATATATATGTATATATATATATGTGTGTGTGTATGTGTGTGTGTGTGTATATATATATATATATATATATATATATATATATATATA
>OZ038506.1:88783525-88796025 GCA_964036315.1 Acanthosepion esculentum | reverse complement strand
TTTATATTTTCGCTACAGACGTTTCTGGTCTGGTGACTTCTTCAGGCTTGAATTTGAAAGGAATACATTTTCCTCATGTTATATTAATATCTCATTTTTCGTTTTCTGTATTTGCTAGTGAACCCTGATTTCACTTCTGGAACGTTAGTAAAAGAGAATTTCTGCCTAAATGTTAAAAAAGAAACTCATTAGATTTTGTATGAGAGACGGTGATGACAGATATTTTGATGAGAGATGTCTTCTCATATATATATATGTGTGTGTGTGTGCGCATGTGTGTGTGTGTGTGTGTGTGTGTAATCGGATACAGAATCCCGACAAAGTTTTGAAGAAATTTGGTAAAGGGAAAACCGCTTTATAGAAACAAGATTAGATTACGCGTTTCGCCTTTCTAGGATTTATCAGATCCAAAAACGAAAGAAAGGTGTGTATTTTTATGAACGTTTTACTCTCTTTATAATATTAAGACGTTAAATATTAAGTATTATTTAAGCATACCCACCAATAACACACACATATTATATCCTTTCGTTTTTTGATTTGATGAAGCCTCGAATAGCGAAACGCGTAATAGATTCCAATAAACTGTTTAAAATTTGTCATATTACTTCTCATATGTCAAAGTCGCAAAGATGTTAATGACAATGCGTTTCAGTATTGTGTTGTGGGTTAGACAAAACGCTTTTTACGTCTCACACGATGTTGAAACACATTTATTAAAGGCTATTTTAAAAGTCACCCATTTTCCTACTTTTCTTTCATCAAGAGAAACGGCAGCTTAGCGGGAAAAGTACTAATGATTTATTATTTAAGCATAGACAAAAAAATTCACAGACGTACATTTCTTTCTTTTGGTTTTGAATCTGATGACGCCTAGAAGGGCAAAAAGCATAAGCAAATCTAGTTTCAATGAAGCGGTTTTCCATTTGTCATATTTCTGCATATATATATATATATATATATATATATATATATATATATATATATATATATTACTTCACGCATTATTTTAGTAGAGAGCTGAATTTGTGTAGAAGCATCGCTTTATTTTAAACAGTCTTCATTTCCTTAACCCGCCTGCACACTCGAGAAATGTTTTCGCTTGCAGGTAGGTGAAAAAAAAATTCTGATTAAAATTAAACAGGGCGTCTACTCAAATGTGGATATCCTCTAAAAATAAAGTTCGGAGAAGTAAAAAATATGTTGGATTAAAAAAAATAAAACTCATTATTTCTTTATATTTTCTTTATATATATATATATATATATATATATATATATATATATATATATATATATATATATATATATGTATATATATATATATATGAAAGACAACGAAAACAGCAAATGTTCCTATTGCTATGACCCGAGTTCCTGGCTGTTGCACAGGTCACAAGCGGTAATAAAGTGTCACGTACGACACAAATATCTAAATCCCCAAATAAACACGCTAAAATTCACCTTCATCCCTGCCGTTCGTCGATGGCTTAGTGGGAGAAGTTCCGACTGACTAAAATTCAGTCGAGTTTCGATCCTAGCTAGAGGCAACCGGACGTCTAGCCACACTGATGAGCTGTGAAACAGCGAAACAGTCTGTCTGTGGATGACATATATATATATATATATATGAATAAAGACTTGTACTCACAGAAGCTCAGAATAGATTTAAACAACAGGGATGCCATTTTATTAATCAAATAATATTAATGTCATAAAGTATAGTTTTAGGGTATGCGATTATGGGCTAAAGTCCTCATTATTAGGAATAGAGCATATATGTAAATATGTAAATATAAAAGTGGTCATTGAAGTGAACACCCAAATGCGACAGTTTTTTTCATGTTAAACACAATCATCAGACCTGGCAATTGCGTTTAGCATCAAACAGGGTGTCGCCTCTGGGTGTCGACTTCAACATCCACTTTTGTGTATATGTGTGTGTGTAAGTGTATATATATATATATATATATATATATATATATATATATATATATATATATATATTTAAATAATTATAATTTAGGGTCTACTTTTGTATTGAGCACTGTTTTTTAAAAATAAATACAAAAATACTAAAACTTCGGATTATTTACCTAACGTTTTCTTCCCTATTTATATATATATATATATATATATATATATATATATGTATATCAAGAAGTTAAAAAAAAACTTAATGTATCATCGGAGAACTCGGTATAAAAAAGCTGCCTAGTTGGAGATCTATGCAAATGGATTTTATTAATCCGACATATTTATATCAATTTAAACATATTGAGGAAGCGTCCTGTTTATATATTAAAAACGCAGATTCAAACCGTGCCGGGTTGGGGCGCAAATATTTCTTTTATAAGATTTCTCCAACATTCAGGCCTGGAGATGAAAATAAATAAATATACTGTTTAATAAATAAACGGAGCGCCTAATCCATTAAAATAACGTTTAATGTGATATATATATATATATATATATATATATATATATATATATATATATATATATATTTATATGAAAATTTCTCGGACATTCAGGCCGGTAAATGTTACTTAATACTGTTTATTATAAAACAGAGCATTTGCTTAAATACTTGTATCTATAAAAAAAACGTTAAATATATCATAAATGTCTTTAAATATATATATATATATATATATATATATATATATATATATATATATATATACAGACACATACATTGGGTTAAAATTCAATAAGATAGCAATATCTCTTGATTTTAACCCGGAGTATTTTTTCCATTTCATTTGTGATTTTGTTTTTAGGCCTTGAAGAGAGCTGCCTTTTTAGATCTTTCATGAAATCAAAATTATTACCTCTGGGATATTAAGTGTTTGATATTCTTTACTTATTAATAATTTTGCTCTGTCTTTTGTCATAGAGCTATATTCTCCTGTAAATTCAATACAGATTACCATATTGTATCATTACTATATATATATATATATATACATATATATATATATATATATATATATATATATAATTATTTATTTAAATATTATAACATAAATATGTTATAAAATCACTACAAAAATAGCCATTTTGTTTCAACACTTCTGGTGTCTTATCACGTGATGATGTAGAATATAGAATAAATGGTTTTAAAAGTTTCAAATAAACAAAATGGCTATTTTTGTAGTGATTTTATAACATATTTATGTTATAATATTTAAATAAATAATTATATCTGCTATGTTGTCCATTGATATGTATGTATGTATAACAATTTCTTTTATTTCCGTGTCAGATTCCAGTATTTCTAGAAAACCAACTGTTTATTGTTCCAAAAACACCCCAGCATTAACTATTCAGTGTAAACTATTTTAGATTCCAGTCGAATTTCTTGACATCTGTGAAGTATTTATGTAAAGTCAGTCTAAAGACACATATCGCGAAAAACGTACATACGTTGTAAATAAGGATTTATTTTGTATAAAATATTACTGAACAACGACAGTTTGACTTCCGTCTTGGCGTTTCTGCTTCTGACGTAGATGCAGACGCCATGAATGCGCTATTTTAATGTTTACACGCCGTGCGCATGCGCGGTTGCTAGCAAATACGCGCCATTCTGTTGTCTCTATTTCTGCACGCGAACGTGCATACACGAATTAGTACGAGTGTAGAGGTATTTGCGTGTGTAAAAGAAATGTGTTCTGTGTCTGTGTGTCTAACCCTGTGAAATCAGACGTTGAGAAAGCGAGACGACTTAACCGCGCCTACCTTGACACAGGTTATTCTTTTGTTTTGTTTAAATCTTTTTCGCTTCAATTTTTTCTTTTCTTTTCTTTTTATTCACTCTTTTCTTTCATTTCTTTCCTATCGTCTTTCTGTTCCTTGCTTTCTTTTCCTTCTTTCTTATTTGCTTCGCTTTCCGTTCTGTCCTTTTCTCGTTCTCATCCATTCTTTGACTTTCTCTTTCATTCTGTTATTTTTCTCCCTTTTTCGTTCATTTTTTTTTTAATTTTCTTTCTTTTTTATTTGTCTATTTCTCTTTCTATGTTTTTTTTATTTTTCTCTCTCGCTTTCCGTTTTTCTTATTTATTACGTTTTTTTCTTTCACATAATTACTCTTTATTTCTTTGTTTCTTTCTTCTTGAATTTTCTTTCATTATTTTCTTATTAAACTTCTTTTTTCTCTCTTTTTTCCTTTTTTCTCAGGTTGTATTTTTCGTTTTCTCATTTTTTGCTTTTTCTCTCGTGTTTTTTCGCATTTCTCTTTCTTACATTTTTTTGTTCTTTCATATTTTCTGTTTTTAACTTTATTTCACTTTCTCTGTTTTTATTTTTCTATTTTCCGTCTTTCTCCTTATTTCGCTTTTTTCATAGATTTCGTCTTTGTTTCTCTCATTTTTCTTTTGTTTTAAAACTTTTTCTTTTCATTCATACTTTTTCTTTCTCTCTATATCTATACATTTACCTTCTTTTTACCTACGTTCCTCATCTATTTTTCACTAATTCTTTCTTTCTTTCTTTGTTTTTCCCCTGCTTACTTCTTTCTTTCTTTCTTTCTTTCTTTCTTTCTTTCTTGTTCATCTGCTTAATTCTTTCTTTCTTTCATTCTTTTTCACCTGCTTAATTTTTTCTTTCTTTTTTCTTTCTTTCTAGTTCACCTGCTTGTTTCTTTTTTTCTTTTTCAGCTGCTTAATTCTTTCTTTCTCTTTTCTTTCTGTCTTCGTTCTTTCTTTTTTACCTGTTTAATCCTTTCTATCTTTCTTTATTTCTTCCTTTCTTGTTCACCTGCTTAATTCTTTCTTTCTTTCTTTCTTTCTTGTTCACCTGCTTAATTCTTTCTTTCTTTCTTTCTTGTTCACCTGCTTAATACTTTCCTTCTTTCTTTCTTTTTTACCTGTTTAATCCTTTCTATCTTTCTTTCTTTTTTACCTGCTTAATTCTTTCTTTAATTTCTTTCTTTCTTTCTTTCTTTCTTTCTTGTTCCCCTGCTTAATACTTTCTTTCTTTCTTTCTTTCTTTCTTTCTTTCTCTCTTGTTCCCCTGCTTAATACTTTCTTTCTTTCTTTCTTTCTTTCTTTCTTTCTTTCTTTCTTTCTTTCTTTCTTTCTTTCTTTCTCTCTTGTTCCCCTGCTTAATACTTACTCTTTCTGTCTCTATATCATTATTTTTCCATGCCGATTTCTCTCTATTTCTCTTTATTTCTCTTTATTTCACGTGCTTTCTTTTTCTTCTTCGTTCTTTCTTTCCATTTCTATGTCTTTTTTATTCCGACTTTATTGAGATTTAAAAACAAAATACCTCCTCTTTACATGAGAAAAGGAAGAAAAGAAAAAGAGTCAGAAAGAAAGACACAAGATACACCCTCTTTCCTCGAGAAAAAAAATAATAAGAAAAAAGAGTAAGATATATATATATATATATATATATATATATATATATATATATATATATAATACATAAAAGGTTAATGGTCAAAGTTGAATCGTTATTTTTCTAATTCGTTTCGACTTTATTTCTCTGTATTTCATGTACTTTCTTTTTTCTTCGTTCTTTCTTTCCATTTCTATTTCTTTCTCTTTTTTATTCCGACTTTTTCTGTATTTTACCTTCTTTCTTTCTTTCTTTTTTCTTTCTTTCTTTCTTTACTTCCCCACTCTCTTCTACCGTCATCTCTGATTTCATCTCTTTCGCTTTCAAGTTGCCATTTCCTCCTTCTTATCGCTTTTCTCCTCTCCTCTCCATCTACCCTACAGCCACTAGCACAAGAGATGACTTCATTGCTACTTTACCTGCACTTACCTGTGTGCATGTGTGTCTGTATTCGCTAACATTCGACAAGTTAAAAATTTGTAGCTGAATTTTAGTTTCAATTTTAGTTCATATTTTCCCTAAAAGAAGGTGTCATTTCTGGATGGAAATGCATTCACCATATTATTCAATGTCTTTTGAAAGAACAATTATAAAACATGCAATAGAAAACGTTATCAGTTATCATTTGTTTATGCAAATTACGACAAAAAGACTTAATTACTGTTAATGCTATTGCGATCGTATTATAACTATACGTAATGAACTTTAATATACAAAAGTAATTTTGAATTTAATCTTAGACTTAATGAATTTAAGAATAGCACTAGACGTGCCTTGTGACATAATAATAATCAGCTCTGAATGAGATAATCGGAGAGCCTAGAATTCTCGTTAGGTTCATTTTATTCACTTACGTGGATATAACCTTGAGAATCCACATCTTCTCCCCTAGCTATGGGTTACTTTGTAAGACTTGTATCATTAAACCATTATCACTTCTCCAAAAATAAAATTATAATCTTATAATATAAAAATATTTTCTGGCTTTAAATAACCAGCAAAGTGTTGATAAGCCGTAGAAAATGAAAGAATAAATCAATGAAATACTGATAAGCTACACAGGCCTGACTTTTAGATTTATTTTCACTTTCTGTATAGAAATAACTGTGTCTACAAAGTGAGGGAACTTTTTATATATTGATTGTAATGTAGAATTGATCCCACTTTATATACAAATTATGCGTTTGTTGTAGCATACCTACGGTCGATAATGGATATGCCCCCATTCACACAAATACAGTAGTAAAAACTGTATGCTGATCTGCAGTTGGAGATTCGTCCCAAGCTGTACTGGTCACACTCTCTCCCTCCGAACAGAGAGTGTGACCAGAATCCCTTGACGAGTCTATGTTGAAGGGCAGAATCTCGTCTCGGGAAACAGGTTCCCTACCCCGTTTTATACTGGGTCTGCGGGGAATTTTTGGCCGAGCCTACGGGCTCAGATACCCCACATTAAATTCGCCCTTGTGCCACATCTGACCGCGTGGGGCGGTTGGTAGGTATCCTGCAGTTGGAGATTCGTCTCCAGCTTTGCTGGACAAACTCTCTTCCCCCGGGCAGAGAGGGTCTCCAGACGAGCCTATGTAGAAGGGCAGAGTCTCGTCTTCGGAAACCGCTACCTGACCCCGTTTTATATTGTGTTTACGGGGAATTTTTGGTCGAGCCTACGGGCTCGGATACCCCACATTAAATTCGGCCTTGGTCGCATCTGACCGCGTCGGGCGTTGGTAGATATCCTGCAGTTGGAGATTCATTGTGGAATTCCCTTGACTCGCTTCTAGCAGTTGACTACTTCTACGCGCCGCTGGAGAATCGTATATGTGTTGTTCTTGTCCTAAGTATTATTGTTCATTGCCAACTTTCGTGTGATTATTCTATTCAGTAACCTTCCCTAGGTTACAACAGAGTTCTTGTATACCAAATTCTGATAAGTTATGAATCCACCTTTTCTACCCCTAGCTATGGGTTAATTAGTAAGATTTGTATCGCAAAACCATTATTGTATGTCCAAAAATAAAATTTCTTACAATCTAAATACACCTATTTTCTAGTTTTAAATAACCTGTAAGGCGTAGAAAACGAATCAAACATTTTTTTCCGTACGGGGATAGCTATATGTAGGTAATTTCGAAAATATATAGGCTATTTTTTCTGTAAGTGTTCTATTACTGTATACATAAAGGGAAATGGCATAATAAATAATTGAAACAAAAATAAATTAACAAACTGAGTTCAATAATATTTTATGCGTTATTTGTAAAAAGTTAGATCCATTTTCATAACGCTTCATGAGAAGCCAAGTGGAAATAAATGCGAGTTCCTCTAGACAATCAGCCTAATGAATCACAAAACTGTACTTAACATCCGAATTCTGATGAATGATACGCATAGCAGTATTAGACCGGAAATAAAACAAACGGTGTGGGTTCGTTAAATACAGTGGAAAGGTGAATTATATTTGCAGTGACACCAGAAAGAACAATGCAAATGCAGAATGATGTATATCTCTGTTGTATAGCTTTATAAATCGTCTGATAATGGACAACACAAAGAACTATTTGAACTTCTAGGTAAGCTTATTTTACATGGGAAATATATTGCAATAAAAGACAACTTATACTGGCCGTCCTGGGTATGACGATAAACTACATCCGTGTCCTGGGTAAGACGGTAAACTACGTCCAACAGCAATTCCTCTGTTCAGGAGGTTCTGAGGAGCGTGGAACCACCTATTAATTGCTGGCGTTCCCAGCTCAACCCTGACCCGGGGTGGTAGCACCTGTTAGGGTCCCAGCTAAATAGTTGACAGCGAAACTTGTGTAAAAATAGGTTTTAATACCAGAAATACTTTGTAAAAAATTATTACCAGAAATAAAATTTTGAAGAAAAAAAAAAATTATTACCAGCAATATGTTTTTGAAAAAATAATATTACCAGCTATACGTCTTTGAAAAAATAATATATTAACAACTATACATTTTTAGGGAAAAAAATATTAACAGAAATTGATTTTTGACAAAACAAAAATATTACCAGAAAAAAAAAAAAGTTGTCGGCATTAAATGACCCATTGAGGTGTTGATATGCCGTAAAACAAACCAAACCAAACTTATACTGGGTGTATACAAATTCAAAGTGAATTAAGCAAATACACAAAATAGAAAGATATGTCTTCTCACCATGTTTATTTAACCTCGAGAGCGGATGGACCTTGGGGAATCCTGTAACATTACTGGGGGTCCACACAAAAAAAAAAAATGCAAACTTGAAGGCCACGGTAATATTTTAGTGGTCCGTAGAGCAATTTCACTTCGGAACTGTTGTTGCAACTGTGAATTGGAACTTCTACAGTAATCAACGCCATATTAAAATACTAAAAATTGAAAAAACAACTCTAAAATTAGCAGAAAACGAGATCAACTGATGTAATTTAGAGTCCCTTTTACTTTACAAGAGGTCTTGATTGTAAAAGTTGAATAAATAAGATATATAAAAAAAGGGATTATATGTATAAAGATTATAATTTATTATATAAATTAATTAATGTCAATTAGTTATGTGCCATACACGCTCAGGCGCTCCTGTTCGTTGCAATATATGACTGACGAGGCAGATTTTTTTTTACCGCAGTAGGTTGCCACTTCTTTCTGCGGTAGTCTAGTTGTCATTCAGGCTATAGAATCAGGTCTGTCCTGGACGAGGATTCATACGTTTCCCAAGGATATTAGCACGTAAGTGAATGTAATGCATGCGACCGGAATTCGAACTCCGGTTCCTCAATCCGCGCCGCTATCCATTACTCCACCGTGTATTAATAATGAATAATGGATATAAAATTGTAAATATTGATAACATAAAATAAAATATTAATGTATTAATATAAATTAATTAATATATTAATAGACTTGACATTGACAAATGGGGTGATCTTCGATTATCATTACCATCGATGGACCTGTATATAAAAAACAAATGCTTTTAATTTAATAAATACTCACATATTTTAAAATATTTTATTATGAGTTAATTTAAATGTTCCATTGTATTTTATTTTATTGCTAAATACAAGTTTATTTTTCATTAAATTAGTTTTACTTCAATATAAAGCATATACATTTATTATTTCTATAATACAATCCGTAAACGTATCAATTAGTAAAAAATAAAAAATATGTTGTTTTTTTTTCATCGTATGGTGAAGAGTAAAAATGGTCCATGGGTAAAAAAAAAAATGCTTCAGAACTCTATAGAATAAGGAGATATTGAAAGAATTAGCATTCATTATTGGTAGCAACAGTCTCAAGAAAATCAGATATGCAAATGATACATTACTGAAGGTACCTCCAGGAAAAATTACATTTATTATCAAAATTATAAGAAGACAGAATGTTTGACTGTCAACAAAAGAAAAAAAATAGAGATGCTAATTACGAACTGAAGACACCAAAATCAAACAAGTCCTTTTATTTATTTTTTTTTGTGTGCCGTGTCTCGTCAAGACTTTGGCGGTCATGCCTCTCCACAATTTCTTGTCTTTTTCTTATCTCTCTTAATCCCTGGTCTGCCATCGATTTTACTCAATGCCCCTACGTAGAATATGCGTTGTTTTCCTCTGTCACTCTTGCCTTTAATCTATCCTCCGAGTATCATTTTTCCCATGCCTTCTTTCCTCATTATGTGCCCTAGAAATTCCAACACTCCCTTCCTGATATTAATTATAATCCCCCCTTTTTCCATTTTCTTTAAAACTTCGCCATTGCTCACATGTACGGTTCATGTTAGCCTCAGCATCCTTCTATAAAACTACATCTCTGTATCTTTAAGTCTCTTCGTTTTCTTTGAGGAGATTGTCTAGCATTCATTGACATTTTTTTTTAAGCGTATCACCTCAAGCAAAGCTGGAGGCCACTATCACGCAAGGGGTTAAAGAAGGGTTGGAGGAAGAGCAGATAGGAGTGGTAAAGGAGAGGATGTGGTGTAAGAGAAAGACAGTGGGTCGATCAAGGCAAGGGTGTTACAGAAGATTTGGAGCGAGAGCAGATAGGAATGAAAGGTGAAAGCTTGTGGAGAAGGGAAGTGGATAGATCAAGGCAACTGGAGATGTCGATTGACGCTACACTTAAACCGTTGGAGATTGTATTTGTCAAGGAAACATTAATAGGGAAGGGAGCTCCAAAGGCGAGATGTGCGAGACTTGAAGCTATTGGAGTAGAAGAGACGTCTACATCTAACAGTTTTCACGGTGTAGGGGTGGGACCGGAATGCCAGCCTCGTGGGGCTTTTAAATTCACGAGGCCTGGGGACAAGCGAAAGCAGCTCATCGGAGCAATTACCGTGAAAATACTTGTAAAAAAGCCAGAGCGAGGCAACATCGCGTCTGTGAGAGAGTGACTGCAGACGAGATGACAGATCAGGGCCAATCACGTTGCCTATCCGTCTCTGGATCTTATCAAGAACCCTGAGGCAAACAGCAGGGGCCCCAGACCATATATGACAGTAATACTCCATGCAAGGGCGAATGGTCGATTTATAGACTCGGAGGATCGATTCCGGGGAGAAAAATTTCCTGGCTCGTCACAGAGAACCAAATTCCCTTGCGGTGGCTGATGCAACTGAGGAGAACTGATATTACCTAACAATTCTCCTGTTTCTTTGTTTAGCATTTGGAAGGCATATATCACTAACCTCACATTTCAGTGTTACACTTTCCACCCCAGTTATTTACATTGTTGTACTTATTTAGTATCTCCAATTTGCAATTTACTTGTTGTAAAGTGCCTATTCCTGATAACCACGCATTCTGTCTTCTTGCTTAGTCCCTTCTTCTTGCTTTCTGTCACTACTTTTTGTAGGAATTCATATAGTTGCTTCTCTGTGTCAGCTATCAACACCGCCATTTTGCATTTTCTCTGTTGTTAAAGTTGCGATGGCCATTAATGAATCCTTGTGGGACTTCTAATGCTTTCAGAATCACGTCACTGTATCGCTTGAATAAAACTGGCGATAAGAGACGCCTTCTTTTATTTTGGCATACTTCTATATTCATTGAATTCAATTTCTATCCGTATACAGGCGGTTTGCTGAACTGTTCTAATATCCTTCACAAATATATCAAAATTACCAAACATACTTTAAAAAACGCATTTGCATAATCTATAAAACATAGGTATATATTACGAAAATCTAAATATTTAGAAACTATTTTAACAGAATATGAAAAATATGGCCCCGAAAACCGGAGTCTCATTAGAATAGCGAATGATACTTTTCATATCCAAAGTTTTAAGAAGCGGGAAAATTTCATTAGAAATCAAGAAAAGAGTGCTGAATTGCGATGTAATATCAGTCGATGCTGGACTCGACACATGATGAGGAGACTTGAGACAACAGAAAGATGATTCTAAAGAAGGATGCTTAGAATACTATTGACTGAACACGCGTGCAACGTTAACGTTTTAAGGAAAATGCAAACGAAAAGAACTACACGATTAGATTCAGAAAAGAGACTGTTTAAATTTGCAAGACACACAATGAGGAAAGATTGTTTGCTCAATATGACAGACACATTGAAGGTAAAAGCGACTGAATAACCTACATAACAAGATTGGGTAAATGCGTTGCAGAACAGGGATTTTTAATTGATAACTAAATGATAACGCTAAGAGCTACAAAGGAAGTTATGAAGACCCATAATCGCACACGTTATGAAGAAAGACGTTACATAGACGAACCCAAGATTGTCTTTAAAGAAAATTGAACAATGATGCAAGTTTTGTTTTTATTATATCTTCTCAAGCAAGGCAGTAAAACCCCTAAGACGACTGGGTTTATCGGGAATTGAAGAGAATAAGACTTAAGTGAGGAGAAAGGACAATAAAAGAACAGGGCATGTTTTAGAAATACAGAAGATGGCGATTAATGTGGCATTTACCTTTTTGAAGATTGTAGGCAGGAGTTAAGCAAGTAATCGGTAGAGGTTTCTACAGTTTAGATGTGCGAGAAAAGACATTATTAGAAAAGAACTGACGGTTGCATAAAGCTCTTTGAACAGTAAAACGATGAGACCTGGTTGCCAATCTGGTAGTAAACTTAGATTCATGCAGTCGAGCAACCAAGGAGATTTTATTAGTGCAACTGCCATTAGAACGTGATAAG
>OZ038506.1:88653525-88778525 GCA_964036315.1 Acanthosepion esculentum | reverse complement strand
ACACAGACAGAACAACCAAAGGTAATCACTAAGCCATCGTGATCAAAGACCACAAGAACAGAATGTGCTTTCCGATTGACATGGCAGTCCCTGCAGTTTCTAATGTATCTTTAAACAGCTTCAAAATCTGTCAAAATACAAGGACTTGAAGTGGAAATCTAAAAAATTGTGGCACCAGTAATTCCAGCAGTTGTTGGAGCCCACATATTGATTGGAAAATATTCCGATGTATTCACTGGGGGGAAATCCTGGTAGCTTTAAAGAGATGCTTTAAAGAGATAAAAAAAAATTCTACTCATAGGTACAGGTCACACATTACGAACAACTTGTCTAGGTAAAATATGTGTGATATTTTTTTGTTTTTCTTTTAGAGAAAAAGATCGGTGGAAAATGCCATGAAGCCATTTCTGACCTTAGGTCACTTGTAGGGACCCGGAAGGTAATGAGTATACAATTGGAATCCAAGGCGATAATAATAATAATCATAATAATAATAATAATAATAATAATAATAATAATAATAATGATAACAAAATATACAAAAAATGTACGCTCTAGTAAGGTTCACACCATACAAATGGCTTTATGTATGTGAAATGTGTTTTTTTTTTTGGTGGGGGGTACAAAAATGCTAGTGGAGAATGTTATGAGGCCATTTCTGACCTTAGGTTCCTGGTTGGTAACCGGAAAGAAATGAATATAAACTAGAAATCAAAGGAAATAATAATAATAATAATAATAATAATAATAATAATAATAATAATAATAATAATAATAATAATTTTAAATTCTTGAGATTCTTGATTCGTCTAACCAAATAATTCACTTTAAATCTTCATAATTTATTGAATATCTATCTATCTATCTATCTATCTATCTATATATATATATATATATATATATATATATATATATATATATATATATATATATATATAGCGAAAGAGGGGCGGATGTGCGAATGTGTGCACAACATGTATATGTGCGTACGTGTTTGCATGCATTGTCAATACTGGTTCAATTGATTCGAATTTCTAGCATCGGCAGAGTTCCATCGTCTTCTGGATTCGTGTTGGCCACGTGACGCGAAATAATCTTCGAAAAGAGGAAGGCATAAAAACCATTTGGAATGACAGATGAAGGAAGATTCACTGAGAAGGAGAAGGCGGGCAAAGGGAAACGTAAAGGATAATAAAAGCGAATAATCAAAAAAAAAATGCCAAAGAAAGAAAAGAGGAAGAAAAAAAAACGAATAAAAGAACAAAACAAAATAGTTCCCCAACGAAATAATACTAAATTTTCAAAAACAGGCAAGACTCACGCATTGGCACGTGCGTTCACACGCATGCGCACTCTCTCTCTCTCTCACTCTCTCTCTCTCTCTCTCTCTCTCTCTGACAGACACACACACACACACGTAGACACACAAAGAGTATATATGACTATCTCATCATATGATCTTCATGATCTCTATGTAAAGAAAAAACAATTTATATAAAGAGACATGAATCAAATATATGAACCCATATAATGAAATATACATACAATCCCCCATACATACATATATATATATATATATATATATATATATATATATATATATATATATATATATATATATATATATACGTTTATAACTATTATTGATTATGTATACATATATATATATATTTATATATATATATATATATATATATATATATATGTATGGGGGATTGTATCTATATTTATATATATATATATATGTGTGTGTATATATATATATATATATATATATATATATATATATATATATATATAAGAATCTATCTCTATATACGAATATATATGTCTTCATATGTATATATATGCGGCTAGAAATATTATTGATTATATATATTTATATACATATATATATAAATATATATATGTGTATATATATATACACACATATACATATATGTGTATTTATCTATATATGTTTAAAGTTAAATGAACATTCGCATAAAAACAGATTGTATGCGAGCACATGAATCAATTTTATGAAATATCATGAATAACTATACTAAAATACACACATTTAAACTTTATTCCTGTCTGTGCATGTATCTGTGTGTGTATGTATGTACGTATGCAAGTAAAGTATATATGTCTTCAGTGTATATAGGTAAGTAATATATATATATATATATATGTATACATTCTTATACATACACACACACATATATATGTATATATATATATATATATATATATATATATATGTATACATTCTTATACATACACACACACATATATATGTATATATATATATATATATATGTGTGTGTGTGTGTATAAGAAAGTGAAAAGGGATTAAAAATAAACATCCTTAAAAAATCCTTGAAGAAGCAGATATTTTGAAAAGGGAAAATAACATAAAAATGTCAAATATCATAAGTAAAGGGAAAATAAATAATCGTTATAGAAAAGGAAGGGTTGAGAGAGAAAAAAGAGAGTAGGATGTCAGAAAGGATATGTAAAGAAAGAAGAAAGGGTTATAATAGTAATAATAATAATAATACTAATAATAATACTAATAATAATACTAATAATAATGATAATACGTGTAATAATAATAATAATAATAACAACAACAATTGCGAATTAAATAAAACAAAATAAAGGGAGGTAAGCGGCATAGGGAAGAGGAGGACTAAGGTGAGGCCAGGAGGACAAAAATGAGAAAAATCTTTTTAAAAAATCGATGTGAATACAAGTAAAAATATCGCCGAAGAAGTTAAAGATGGGCCGAAAGAAGACGAAAATGCACGTTCAGAATGCATATTTAATAAGGCCAACAAAATAATGAACGAGCAGAAAAGGGCGTAAAGTCCGCATAGTAAAAGGGGGTGGACAAATCAAAATGAAGGAGGAAAAAGAAGAAAGCACAAAATGAAAGGAGAAAAGAAGGCAAGAAAGAAAGCTAGTAAAACGTGGACAATAATATAATGGAAGATAAACATGTCGGCTGGAAGACGACAATGAATCTATGTAAAGATATAAAAATTGTAAAAAGAAATGCAGAAGGACAAGAAAAAAGGGTAAGAGGCAGAAAATAACAAAAAATATATGGAGGGACAATATGACAAAAACAAAATATTGTCGAAAGGGATATTATGAAAATAGAGGGAAAGGAAAAATTAGCTGAAGGGGTTAATTGAAATCATCGATTGAAAAGATAAGTAACAAACGGAAAAGAAAGGGGACAACAATTGAAGAGCAATAATAAGACGGACTGTGAATTTTTATAAAAAGTCAGCTGAGACAAAGGAGATATAATGGAGGGCAAAGCATATCACAATGCCCGAAAAAAATAGAATATTGAGGACAAGTTAAGATAACAAAAAATATGTCTATGATATGTAGGGCACACGTGAAAAAAATATAAAGTAGGAGGTGAAAAATGTCAGCTAATCGAATAAGATAGTGATCATGTTTAGCGATTGATCGTATATACAGTTTCCACTTGAGGACCCGTTCACACTCCTCACCGGTCTTTTGAACAGAAGTTGATGTTTATCCATTGTTTCCTTTTTACGATTGGGTTTCCGGTTCCTTCTAAAAAGTCTTTTCCTTCGGTAGCTCTTTGTATCTTACTAGAATTATCTCCTTGCTTGGTGTGTTGCCACTTACTCTGTAACCCTCTACCTCCAGTGGCTCTTCGGCCTTGTACAGAGTAAGCATCATTGTAAGGTCTGGTGTCAGTTTAACTATATTTACGTTATTTATACACCGACGAGTGTTCTCATCATTGTTGTTATTAGCGACACCTTTCAGTCGTTGTAGGCTGCTGTCTTTTTCAGGTGGTTCTCGGAAGTTTGAACTCAGCACTTAAATTTAATCTACATGGGTAGATTGTTTTTGTTCCACTATCCGTGTCTAGGGATATCTCGTCTTCTTATTTATTACTGATATGTTGCTACTCGACTTACTCAGAGTTGAAACCCTGAGCCGGTTAATACAGATTTAGAGTGACAATAAACATGGTAAGGATTAATACTAATCCACCTTTATCATTGAGAACCAAGTCAGCCTCAATTTTTTTTTTTAAGCTTATCACCCCAAGCAAGGCTGGAAGCCACTAGCACGCAAGGGGTTCCAGAAGGTTTGGAGGAAGAGCGGATAGGAGTGGTAAAGGAGAAGATGTGGAGAAAGATAGTGGATCGATCAAGGCAAGGGGGTTACAGAAGATTTGGAGCCAGAGCTGATAGGAATGAAAGGATGTGGAGAAGGGAAGTGGATAGATCAAGGCAACTGGAGATGTCGATTGACATTACACTTAAATAGTTGGAGATTATATTTGTCAGGGAAACAGGAATAAGGAAGGGAGTTCCACAAGCGAGATGTGCGAGACATGAAGCTATTGGAGTAGAAGAGACGTCTACATCTAACAGTTTCAATGGTGAAGGTGTGGGAACGGGATGCCAGCCTCGTAGGACGTTTACATTCATGAGGCCTGGGAACCAGCGAAAGCAGCTCATCGGAGCAATTACCGTGAAAGTATTTGTAAAAAAGACAGAGCGAGGCAACGGCGCGTCTGTGAGAGAGCGACTGCAGGCGAGATGACAGATCAGGGCCAATTGCATTGCATATCCGTCTTTGGATTTCTATATGGTCTGGAAATTCTATAAGAAATCTGGGGCTATCCAGACCGCAATGGTGCTGAAATCTAGCAGGATAACTGTAGAAGGCCAGAGATTGGCAGCTGGTCTCTGATTTAAACTTGCTCTAACCTCTTATGGGCGGGGATAGCTGGTTACATTCAATGTTTCGGAAAATAAACGAGTTACATTCCATTATCGCCGACAGGGCCATGAACTATTAACAATCACGGTGAAGGCATATTAGCACACAGAAGCCTCAAAGAGATACAAAAATTTTTTCTGACAAGTACAGCCCACACTTTACGAAGGGCTTTATCTATGTAATTATTATTTTTATTTTTTTTTGCTGTGGAAAGTGTCATGATGCCATTTCTAACCTTAGGTCCCTGGGCGGGACCCGGAACGAAATGTGTAAACGCCAGATATCAAAGGAAATATAAACAATGATAATAATAACAATAATCACAAATCTGACAGGCCAGTTTCTGTATAAATACATTTTACTCCTTTGCATTCTTTTTTACGATAATGTTCCCCTTCTACAAGGCTCGAGAATCACTCGGGGTAGAGTGTTACAAATTAAAAGGCACAGTACATGTGGATAAGATAGCGCAAATGCCTAGACATAAAAAGGTTCAGATTTTAATTGTGGGGTAAGAATGCTCCTCGAAGTCGGTTCCACTAAGGACCGGTTTGTGGGAAGAAGCTGCTCGAATGAAACTTATATCTCATCAATGCTATATTAAGGTAATGTGGTTCGCTTTAATGTACGTAGTCGTGAAGGTTAGAACTGGTGGACCTACGTAATGTACTCCGTCTGAACATTTTCTATGGAGATAGCCATAGAGTAGCGAGAATCTTGCGAAGTTTCATCTGTGAGAAAAGTATTGCAGTCAGAGGGGAATAAGTTATTGCCCACAAGGACGCTAAAGTGACGATCGTAGAGCCTTTGTCCATATATGGTATAAAAAAATCTCCATATTTGGCCTGATATGGTTTTTGGAATGGTAGAGGATAGCCGAAATCAGGTACTTATTGGGGCAGTACAAAGAACCGAACATTTTTCCAAAATCTTCAGTGATGTATCGCATACACGAATTCCACTTGAGCTTTGGGTTTTGTTTAAGATCCTGTTGGATCTGTAGCGAAGAAAACCTCGTCAAGCCAGCGTGTCGCGTGTATTCTACGACGGAAAACTGTGGCGCAAATGAATGTTGCTTACCGAGAAGAAGGGCACGTATTCTGCATGATATGCCGAAGAGGGAATGTCCAAAATAGATACAAGTCAGTTGCAGGAGTCGCCATAAAAGTATTTCGTATATTCTAATATTATGTCTCCTCTCCCAGCTATTGACGAATGAGGGAAAAAATGCTCCGTCGATAAAAGCAGTTGGTGTTCTGAATTGGGGAGGAAGTTCGTGTATTTGTCTACCGCGTTCGTTGGCGAATGTGTTATTTCTATGGTTACGCGCATTGGGATTTGTTACATAGCAGCTGCGAATCGAGATTTCGACATTTCTTTCTGGCCCTGATATTTGAGTTCGTACTTGCGATTTGTTCGTTGTGGATTTAAACTGTGACATGAATTTCTAAAAAGGAATTTTAGTTCAAGCAAGACGAAACCGACTACAGGATCTTAAACAAAACCCAAAGCTCAAGTGGAATTCGTGTATGCGATACATCACTGAAGATTTTGGAAAAATGGTCGGTTCTTTGTACTGCCCCAATAAGTACCTGATTTCGGCTATCCTCTATCATTCCAAAAACCATATCAGGCCGAATATGGAGATTTTTTTTACCATATATGGACAAGGGCTCTACGATCGTCACTTTAGCGTCCTTGTGGGCAATAACTTATTCCCCTCTAACTGCAATACTTTTCTCACAGATGAAACTTCGCAAGTTTCTCTTACTCTATGGCTATCTCCATAGAAAATGTTCAGACGGAGTACATTCCGTAGGTCCACCAGTTCTAACCTTCACGACTACGTACATTAAAGCGAACCACATTACCTTAATATAGCATTGATATGAGATATAAGTTTCATTCGAGCAGCTTCTTCCCACAAACCGGTCCTTAGTGGAACCGACTCCGAGGAGCATTCTTACCCGACAATTAAAATCTGAACCTTTTTATGTCTAGGCATTTGCGTTATCTTATCCACATGTTCCGTGCCTTTTAATTTGTAACACTCTACCCCGAGTGATTCTCGAGCCTTGTAGAAGGGGAACATTACCGTAAAAAAGAATGCAAAGGAGTAAAATATATTTATACAGAAACTGGCCTGTCAGATTTGTGATTATTGTTATTATTATTATTGTTTATATTTCCTTTGATATCTGGCGTTTACACATTTCGTTCCGGGTCCCGCCCAGGGACCTAAGGTTAGAAATGGCATCATGACACTTTCCACTGCAAAAAAAATAAAAATAATAATTACATAGATAAAGCCCTTCGTAAAGTGTGGGCTGTACTTGTCAGAACAAGTTTTTGTATCTCTTTGAGGCATGGACTTCCAGGGATCCCTTCAATCAGCCTACTGGAATCTTTTCCAACCAGTCCAAGGGCTCCAACTACAATAGGGATTGTTGATGTTCCATGTGCCACATTTTTGAGATTTCTATTTCAAGGTCCTTGTATTATTATTATTATTATTATTATTATTATTATTATTATTGTTAATATTATTATTTCTGTTGTATAAACATTTTCTTCTAGGTCCCAACCACAGACCTAAGGTCAGGATTGGCTGCATGACATTTTCCACTGGTCATTTTTGTAACGAAATAAAAGTAAAACAACCTATAAGTACACACATTTTACGTTGATAAAGGACCCGGAACCATTTTTAAGTTTGCTTTGCTTGGCGCAGCAAATATTCTGATAAAGGTGATATCAGGTTGAGGTCGTAAGATTTTGATGAAGAACACCCATAATGCAAGAAGTCTGGTTGAAAATGACAAACCCTTCGGAGGAGGAGGAAATAATAATAATAATAATAATAATAATAATAATAATAATAATAATAATAATAATAATAATAATAATAATAATAATCTGTAAATTGAAGCGCAATGCTTTTCTGTTTCTCCCAATCAAAAAGGGAAAAAATCCATAGCCGAAGATAACATTAAGTAAATTAATCAAATAATTTAGAAAAAATAATCATGTCGAATCAAGCTGAAATTAAGAGAGATATTTGAAAATAAAAAATAATAATTTCAAGCTAATCATCGAAATTCATGTACGTAATCTCTGAACTTAATACGACATCCGTCGGGAAAGCAATCTTCCAGGTAAATGTCTTTTCAAATATCATCAATGCTCTAATTTGTATATTAATATATTAATCATGTAAGTCTCGCTTAGTGTAAACCTGGTTAGGTCACCAAACTCCAGGGCCAATCAAGTAGCCGCGCTGTGTGGCGATATCCGAAGAGAACATTGTCCCCCCGATCAATGAAGATAAGTAGAAAGATAAACACGGACGTCAATAATTTGGAGATGATTAGAATTTACTGCACTCTGGAATATGTTCGGATTTAAAAACATTATTCCGAAACAAACTCACAATAGCGCGGATAATGAGATGTACGTGTACACATCTTTTTTAATCAAGGCAAGTAATGTAATAATTACGATGCAGGGATGAATTACCGGTCATTCACATTCAGTCAGTTAAGGGCGGTACGTGATACACTCTTCGGGGATCATGTCTCTTTTAACTCATGATTGACTACGTAGAAGATTTTTCCGCAGTAGGTAGCGGTTTCTTGTTGCGGTAGACTTGTTGCCATCCAAGGATCCATGCCCAGGGGTCAGTCAGTTAAGTGCCATACGTGATACACGCTTGGGCGATCATGTCACTTTCTATACATGACTGACTAGGCAGAATATTTTCCAGCAGCCGGTAGCAGTTTCTTTCTGCGATAGAGTTGTTGACAACCAAGGATATAGGACCCATGAATCACTCAGTTAAGTGCGGTACGTGAAACTCACTTGGTCATGTGTTGTGGAGTTATTTCCACAATAGAAACTGTATTCGGACTAAATGCGTCCTAAATGGGTTAAACGTACAGAAACGTTAGGAACTTGTAATAAAGTGTTACGCAGAGTAATCGAGTTGTGGTCGCTGAACACTACTCCTTCCCTCGACTACTACTGACTCCTACTTATAATAGGTGGGAGAGTCTATTATCTAGACAAGGTGTCTTTCACTATAACATCATGTCTCTTTCGATATATGACTAACTTGGTAGAAGATTTTCCCTCTTTGCCGAAATGCGAAGCTGCTTGAGAATGTCACCATTCTATCATTCATTTAAATAAGCTCATTAGGAATGTTACTCGCAGTTGAACCCCGTTCTTTTTGCTTTCGATATGACCTTTAAATATCTACATTTACAAACCGCTTTTCCTCATTATGTGTCCCAGTGAGCTTTTCGCTTCCATTCTTAATAAAATCCCTTCGTTGTTTTGGTTTTGGCAGGAATTATAAGCAATTATCTAGAAGGAATTCGAATTTTTGGAATAATTTGCTATTCAAATGTATCTTTGAATCTCGTCACATTTTCCTTCATCTGTTGAAATACTTTCCTGATATTTAAACACCTGTCCTTTGTTGATGCGGACATCTCTAGTTGCTATCCCACATCTTGGGATTTTTCTCCTGTTGACAAGCCCACATTCTTGCTTCTTAGTGTTGATGGTTAATAACGGTACCAGTTGGAATAAGCTATTATATGAGTTGACTGGGAGCCTAAGAAATTTCTCTGCGCAATCTGATATTTCACAGAAAACCAAAAATAATATCATTAAAAAACCATCTACTGATAAAAAGCAAATGATAGAGTTTGGGATATTTGCATGAAGACAACTTGAGAAAGCTCCTCAGCATCTCCTACACGGAGCACAATACAAATTATTATGTACTGAGGAAGGTTAAATATTCTGTGGGCCGAATCTCTTCTCGCCAGTATTAAGCGTCGGAAGATGGTATCGTTTGGATACTTCAGGCGGCATAACAGCCATTGCAAGACCATCATGCAACGTGCTGTTGAAAGCGGATGCAATTTGGGACGGCAATGCAATAACTGGCCAGAAAACACCAAACGTGGACGTACATGACAATGCCGAATCTCCTGGGAGCCACTACCAAAAGATCATCTTCGGAGACGTTGTCCCTTTCTTCTGCCTTTCGGTTCCGCCTCCCTCGCAAACGATTGACGCAGTCAAGAGACTGATAACGATGATGATGGTGATGATGATGTTGATGGTGATGATGATCGTGTTGGTGGTTATGATGATGAGGGCGGCGATGATGATGATGAGGCGCGATATGCTAATTAGATGACGGTTCTTAATCATTGTGACCCGCCATTAAGCTGTTGAATTACGATTGGATAGAAAAAGAATGTAAATATTGCTTCCCCCCTCTACCAACGTTCTTCGTGAACTCTGCATCTTTCTTTCTTTTTCGTAAAATCTTTGCCTTTTCTTTTCATATAGATTAACTTTAGTCTATAATCTTTTTTTTTTTTCGATAACAAATGCTTGAGAAAGCTCCTCCGCCTCTCCGACTCGGAGCAAAATGCCTAATGACTATGTAATGAGCAAGGTCAAAAATGCCGTGATCACTCCATGATACTATCAAGTGTCGTAAAAATGTCATTTGTCCACGTCACTCAGCATAACATCCTCTGCAAGACCATCAGGCAAGTCAATGTTGAAGGTGGACACAAGCGGTGACGGCAACACAAGAGATGGTTTTAAAAAAATCATCAAAGATTAGACGGCCATCACAATGCCGGAACTCATGGGGGCCACCGCCAAAAAATTATCCTGGGTGAGGTTGTTTCTTTCTCCTGCTCTGACGCCCCCCCCCCCGACGATTGAAGCAGTCGAGAGACATGATGATGATGATAAATCAGAAGCGGTCTTTGAATAATGTAACACACACGAGTCATTAAGAATGATGTACTTAAAGCGTAGAAAAACAATATGAAGGGAAAATAACACGATACAAATAGAATAATACCCGAATTACTAGTAATAAATTATTATCATTTGTGTATGTTATGTTCCCTATTTTGTATCACGTAGAACCGGTTTCAAAGTATGATTCGTAGGCCCTATAGGAAAATTGTCATTATATTGATAGCACTTTTCTTAGTATATGAGATGTTCCTAGTAGGGCGATTTTCTGGGCAACTTGTATGTTGATATTACCTGGGACATTGTTAGTAAAATGTTCCATTCTTTTTCACACGAGGCCCAGGACTCCGATTACTATTGGTACAGTCTAAGTCTTCATTTCCCACATCCTGTTAATCTCGATCTCCAGGTACTTGTATTTGGACAATTTATCGATAATTTTCATGGAGGTGTTTCTCTCAGATTGTACTGCTATGTCAATAACATCCACTTCCCGAATTTCTTGCATTTTATTATGATATCAGGCCTGTTGGCTTTTACGTGGCCTTCTTTTTCTTCTTCTAATTCTTCTTCTTCTTCTTCTTCTTCTTCTTCTTCTTCTTCTTCTTCTTCTTCTTCTTCTTCTTCTTCTTCTTCTTCTTATTATTATTATTATTATTATTATTATTATTATTATTATTTTCCTTTGATCATTTTGTTGTATTCACATTTTCGGGTCCCAACCAGAGACCTAAGTTCAGAAACGGCTTCATGACATTTTCCACAAAAAAAACCCCAAAAAGCAAACATCACATACATTTTACATAGATAAAGCTCTTCGTAATGTGTGAGCTGTATTTTGGAGTACAATATTTTGTATTTCTTTGAAGCATGGGCTACCAGGAATCCCTCTATCAATCCGAGAGCTCAAACTACAACTAGATTTATTGATGTACGCGTGTGCCACCTTTTTTAGATTTCCACTGCATTTTTTTTATGTTGATTACACTTTTCTTCAATTCCTGGCAATCGAACTGAGATCAAAGTGTAGTATCTGTTCTCCTCATCTCTAATTGTAATGGCATTATTAGCAATTTCCTTAGTAAATAAAAAGTGAAGAATTCGTATAGATAGAAGGAAGATTAAAAAAAGGAAAATAAATTTAGAAAACGTCGAGAAAAATAAAAGAATAAGAAAAAGAATGAAAAATGAAGAAATAAAGAAAAAGACAAAATCAAAGGGAATGGAAAACTGAACGGAAGCTTGCAATCAAGCGACGGGAATAAATTTAAAAAAAAATGGAAATCGTAAAGAAAAACACTAAAAATATGACTACTATTTAACCCATAGCTGGAGAAGAAGAGATGGATTTATACCTTTACCAAGGTTTTTTTCTGTGTAAATAAATATAAGGAACCCGACTAGAATTCAAAGTCGGTTATCAAATTTCCCCTTCTTAATCACTATCCATTAGGGTATAAAGGAGACTGGCTGTCGCTTAAATAACAGGTTAAGCCTCCACAGTTACGACTGGCATGCACTCAGTAATAATAATAATAATAATAATAATAATAATAATAATGTCTCCTTATTGATATGGCAGTCCCTGCAGACTGCAATGTATCTTTGAAGATATTCGAAAAGTTGCCAAAATACAAGGCCCTTGAAATAGAAATCTAAAAAATGTGGCACATGGGAACATCAACAATCCCTGTTGTAGTTGGAGCCTTAGGATTGGTTGGAAAAGATTCCAGTAGACTAATTGAAGGGATCCCTGGAAGTCCATGCCTCAAAGAGATACAAACAATTGTTCTGACAAGTACAGCCCACACTTTACGACGGGATTTATCTATGTAATTTTTTTTTTTTTTTTTTTGCAGTGGAAAGTGTCATGATACCATTTCTAACCTTAGGTCCCTGGGCGGGACCCGGAAAAAAAAGTGTAAACGCCAGATTTCAAAGAAAATAAATAAATAAATAATAATAATAATAATAATAATAAAAATTATAATAATAATTATAATAATAAAAATAATAATAATAACAATAATAAAAATAATAACAATAATAATAATAATAATAATAATAATAAAAATTATAATAATAATAATAATAAAAATAAAGATTTGAAAAATAAATAGAAAAAAAAACGAAGAATAACAAACAAAAATTGTAGCAAACAGTATAAAAAATGAAAAAAAAATCTAGAAAAATCAAGAAAAAAAATCTAGAAAAAAATCTAGAAGAAACAAAGAATATGAAGCTGAACAAAATTTGTGTGGCAGAAAAAATATTAAAGTAAAAACAAAAGAAATATTAAAAGAAAAGTTTATTAAAGAAAGACAACATTCAGAGAAAGGCTTCTTGGAAAGAACATAAGGCGTCTAGTGTCTATTTCATGTTGCTGCTAAATAAGCTAAACCAGCGTCTTTTATTCTCCCAAAGTACTAAACTGTATATTTTTTTAATCGATATCACCTCGAGCAAGGTAGTAAAGCCACTAAGATACACAGGGTTCCTGGGTGTGGAAGAATTAGAAACAGAAACATTAATAATGAGCAGGAAGAGAAAAGAGTAATCAGGAGGACTGTAGATAGCGATTGACACTGCATTTAAATTATTTTATCTAAGTCAGTTCATATCTATCTATCTGTCTATATATCTATCTATTTTCTTTTATCGGTATCACCCCATGCAAGGTTGTAAAGCCACTAAGACATAGGGTTACTAAGTCTGTTCATATCTATCTGTCTATCTATCTATTTTTTTTATCGGTATCACCCCATGCAAGGGTGTAAAGCCAGTAAGACATAGGGTTACTGTGTGTGGAAGAATTATAAACAGAAATTTTAATAATAAGCGGGAAGATAAAAGAGTAATAAAGAGAACAGAAGACAACGATTGACGCTACATTTCAATTTTTACAGATTAAAGTTGGCTGGAAAGCATGGCGCCAGAAGGGAGTTCCACATGCGAGAAATGCGGTTAGTATTGAAGTTACGGCTACATCTAGACAGCTCAACTGTAAATTGATGAGAGCTCGACGCCAGGCTAGTACCACGCTTAAATTTAAAAAATCTAGGCACAATAGCGAAGAATATTTAACCTGATGAAGGCCGAAACGCATTGCACTATTTCTTTTCCATGTGTGATAAAGTGGACAAAAGTTTACATGTGAGATATTTCATCCCTTAGGACTTGATCTGATTAGCTTTGTTTACGTTGAGGTGTTTACACATGCGTACGAATGAGAGACGCAGAGAATTTTGAATTTTGATTCTTTTTAAATGTGTTCTACCCAATTTAAATTACATTTCTTTTGTTTTCGTTGCCATAATCTTTGTTATTAAATATCTCAATCGCGTCCTGGGTATGACGATAAACTACATCCGCGTCCTGGGTATGACGATAAACTACATCCGCGTCCTGGGTATGGCGATAAACTACGTCCAACAGCAAGGCCTCTGATAATACGTTTTTGGAAAAATAATGTTGCCAGCTATACAATTTTGGAAAAATATTACCGGCTATATTATTTCTTTGAAAGAATAGTGTTGCCAGCTATACGTTTTTGAAAAATATTACCAGCTATACGTTTTTTAAAGAAATAATATTACCAGCTATATGTTTTGGTAAAAATAATATTACCAGCTATACATTTTTGAAAAAAATAATATTACCAGTTATAAGTTTTTGGAAAAAAATAATATTACCAGCTATACATTTTTGAGGGAAAAAGATGTTATCAGCTATAGATTCTTGAAGAAAAATATTATCAGAAATAAAAAAAAAATTCGGCATTAAATAACCCATTGAGGTTGATGTGCCGTAAAACAAAACAAACCAAAGCAAATATCTCACATGTGAAAATCCCATATAAATCAGAACAAGCGAAATATGAAACTATCTACTTGTACTACCGACAGTATCTGTGTTGTTTGCAACAAGGTTTGCATAAACTGATCTGGACTTAAAAGCGCATAATGATGCATGGGAAATTTGTTGCGCATGCAAGCCTCTTCAACCCAATCAATGATACTGAGCTTTCTTGTCTTATATGCGTGATACCGATGAAATCGAATGCTGGTCTTAAGTGCCGTCTTAGAGGCCATGGACGCCGAATCATGACATAGGACGCGACGAGTGAAACATCGGCTCCCATCTGAGTAAGGTGTGACACCCAACATGTAGTCAAATACGTGCTTTTATATATGTGTTCTAATGTCCCTGTTGTTTACTCTGTAAGTGCATATATATATATATATATATATATATATATATATATATATATATATGTGTGTGTGTGTGTGTGTGTGTGTGTGTGTGTGTGTGTGTGTGTGTGTGTGTGAAAAATATGGAAAAGACAAAGCAAAATTCGAATATGCAAGTTTACTGTCAATGTTGTTTTACTGTCGACGTCAGACCTTTCGGTCTAGTAGACCATCTTCGGGACAAGGTTATTGGAGACATATTTATGTTTAAATCAACATGAAGGGACGATAGACACAAGAATAACCATGACCTGAAGATGGTCTACTAGACCGAAACGTCTGACGTCGACAGTAAAACAACATTAAAACAGTAAACTTGCATATTTGGATTTTGTTTTGTCTTTTCCATATTTTTCATCATACCGTCGGATCTACATCCACATATTTGCTCACACACACACACACACACACACACACACACACACACACACACACATATATATATATATATATATATATATATATATATATATATATATATATATATATATATATATATATATACGATCAGTGGAATGCATATCATTTTGTCTGTAATTTTCTTTTAATTCTCTTTTAGGTGTTGTTAGATCTTTTCTTTTCACTTCGAAAGTTTTTCTCAAGACATCTCATGTCAAAGATTCGACTCTCCAAAAGAAAAACACCCACGTTTCCACTTTTCATAGAGATAAATTAATAGTCAGTGTTGATGCAAAGAACGTCTCGGGGAACTCAGGGTTGTTAAAGATGTTTTTATTCCTATTATGCCAGACATTTCATCTGTTTTGTTTTTATCTGTTTATTTTTTTCTTTCAGATTGTCCTCGCTTGACATTTTCTCATATTTTATTGACAAAATAAAAGGAGAAATACTTTTTTTTCCATGGAAGGGATATTGGCATTTTTATTTTAGATTTTACAGAAGAATATAAATATGAAACATTTTTATGAACTGAAACACTGTTGTTGGCAGAGAGAAAATGGTTCCTTTGCCATTTTCTATTCGTCTATACAATCGTGAGGCAACAGTCTAATTTTCTCTTTAGACCTGTCTTCCTATTAATGAAAGTGTTCTTGAATGGCCACTCTTCTAGATCTTTTTGCATAAATGCAGATTTTTCTCTAATGCTCTCCCCTTGGACCCACGTTGTTTCTTATTTTCAAATAGGAAATTCCTGATGACATCAGTTTCCAATACGTTATATATGTTAATGGCACACCTATTTACTCCGGTCTTAATAAGTCTGATCGGTTAGATAAGGTCAAATTGGCAGTTGACCTAAAAAAAAAATGAATAACAATCTGTTGTTAAATGTGTTGGTAATTTTTACGCCTCAAGAACAAAACAGCACTCATTTAATCATCTAAGAGATCCCTTTATACCTTCCGAGACAGTGACTCAACGCGCCCTCTTGGACAAATGTTTTTCAGCTAACATGAAATGGAAATAGTTTATTGAATCAGTATCTAATTTTATAGCTAAGAAAATTTGTTTCACTTTGTTGTGCTAGTCAGTTATTTTCGACGAGTCTGTATTATATATTTATAAGCCAAATATCCTTTCATTCTTTCAGTCTGGTACTAGAAGAATCTGCAATGTTATTGGTCCTGACCTGACATCTCGGATTCAGTTACTTTCCAAACTATATTTGAAAAAAAAACAGCCCCCAAATCATTTTTTCGTATTTCAAGAAAATCGGCCTCTATCAGAAAATTTAAAAGAAAGTTATACGTTTAAAGGGAAAAAAAGAAAAAAAAAAGGGAGAAACAGAAATGGTTTTCTAATAAAACAATAATAAAAAAAAAAATTAAAAATGCCATCGGCATTAAATGACCCTTTGAGGTTGATATGCCGTAAAACAAAACAAAACAAACCCACGGCTAAAAGTCAAGGAGTAGCGAATGCAACACTTGCCTGGAAAAATAGGGAGGCCTCGCTAGATAATGCCGTAACAAAAAGCAAAGATAATTGTATTTTTTATCAGATTCTTGCCAAGGTTAATTATGACAGTATCGATATTTTCCTTGCCATTGCCGAAGCAGGAAGCATTTACAGGAATCACTTTTGTGCAAAAGCGCTTAATTGCACTGTGCCTTTTCCATCAAACGCAAATGATACATAACGGTGGTGTATGGCGACTTGATAGACGGGTTCATGCTTTTCCCAAGAAAACCCAAGCAACAGTAATTGAAATATGAACTCAGTTTTCGGATTTCCTCATTCGAAATGCAAATTTTACCCTAAAATGGGCGTTTAGAAATTTACATTTTTAATAGTAAACTTTAGCCAATACAATATACCTGGGAAGCACTCAAGATAGAGTTTTACCGTCAAAATCGAAATATTAAAGATATACGATATGAATGGAAGAAAATACCTTATCATAATTGCAAGGGAAGGTTTTGGTAAAACAATTGCATGCTTATCGATAAGAATACCGTAAAGTCAAGTAACGCCATTGCTAAGGAGCTTAGTTTCAGAGAACGCTATTTGAAGAATTGTGTATGTGGACCTTGAATACAAGTGATGCGGAGAGGCCAATTCATGTCTGCAGAGACAAAAGATAGCTGTTTGATCCGAGCAAAGTTATTGTTGACAAAGTTTAAACATCAAGAACCTGCATTGCTGGTGAAAAACACTTTGATCAAGACCAAAATGTCAAGTGAAGGAACGTGTGATGACAATGCAGAGACAATAAAGACTCTATAACGGCCATGTACACAAAGCTTTTCATTCGGGAGCAACGAGGGAAACATCAAGGGGCTTAGGAGGGTGTTGGAGAGTGCTTTGAAGCTTTCAAGAGAGGGCGTGAGCGAAGGAAGATCGTAGACCTTTCCAGCAAAACCCTGCGCCGTCTAATAAAGCCAAGACGACTGACGAATAGATGCGTTGCAATCTCCATGACCAGACCACCCCAAACATATGAACTCTTAACTCTCCAGATCAGAATTCTTTGGGTTATTACATATACTTCGCAGTTCAGTGGGAACTCAATCGATGCCCTCATAATACTATAAAATCTCTGAAGTCCACCGTTTGTTGTCAAAGTTCACAAAACTGAATGTCCAAAATAGAGAAAGATAATCTGGGCATGTCAACGTTTCAGAGCTCGTATTGAGACAGTCATGTAGCCTCTGTCTGTCTGCTTGTTTGTTAAAGAACTCCTCCTAGGGATTTGGAGATAGACCCCGATAATTACATATATTCAGAAACTACATTACCCGGGTTACTTGGATAAAGTATATTCCATTTTGATCAAAGTGGCCTTCGGGTGCACAACCCACCACTGAATTTTTCCCCCCTTTGGCTTAAATTTAAATTCGAGCAAGTGACGCCTAGGACACTTGGATAAGTATATTTCATTTTGATCAAAGGGGGTCGCCCGGGGGGTACAGACTCCCACTAATTTTTCTTCCATTTTAATTTAAATTAAACATAAATTTGAACAGGGGAAATCCAAAAATAGAAGGAGAAAGCCAGAAGATGGAGGTCACATCGGCAAGATCAAAATGAGACTATGTGGACGTCAAGATGAGCAAGAAATTACCAATCAGTGGGTAGTGCCTTACAATACATATTTGTTGCAACATTTCAACTATCATATCAATGTTGAAACGTGCTCATCAATTCATTCAAATACTTAATGCATCAAATACATGCCAAAGTGTCAGATCAAGCTGTTTTTGACACCCCACTGAAACTTTCTCCCCCTTTATTTAAATTAAATTTAAATTTTAAGAAGGGAATGGTTCCTATCCAAAATATAGAAGGAGAAAGCCAGAAGATTGAGGTCACATCGGCAAGATCATTGAGTATTCTTGAAATTAATCATGTTTCTTCACAAATTATAACAATGATTTAAAATCAAACATCATTTTCTTACAAAAAAATGTGTGACACGCAGGAAGGTGCGGGTAATTCGGCTAGTATCAAATAAGTTTCATAATGCCAAACAACGTAAGTATGAATGGGTTAAAATCTGTGTTGTCATGACACTCTCGAATATAATCCAACCTATCTCTCCAGACCCGTTGGTTTACTTCATATGGCGGGGTAACGGGAAGGACGTCAATCAACAACCCCACAGCGGGATAAAATATGTGATGTCCGCTATAACTACTGCGACGTCCGAAATAGGTAGTAAAGATCATCTTATTCGGACAGGTCAACGTTTCAGACGTCATGCTGAGGCGCAGTCGTAGATGCTAGAGGCGGATTCATCAAGTAAATGCGGAAAGAAGAGCCAAATAAAACTCATTGCATGAATTTTGGTTAAATTCATGCAAATGTCCTCAATTAACTGAGCAATCATGTGCACATATTCAGTAGATATTTGCCTCTGATAAACAAATTTCATTTTTCGGGAATATCGCCAAAATAAAATGTGACATTTCTAAACGAAATTGGATGTCAGTCAGTTACGTGCCATGCGTGATACACGCTTTGACGATCATGCTTTTTCTCGCAGTGGTTGCCATTTTTTCCTACGGTAGAGCAGTTGCCATCCAAATCTTCTTCTTCTCCACCCCCAGCTATGGTCTAGGCCAACCGTTATTTTCCTCTCCTGTCCGCATAAACTGCCTTTTAATGTAAGCCTTTACCTGGAGGAGCCAGCGGGCCTTGAGCAGGGTGAAGATTCAGTTATGTGCCATGCGTGTTACACGCTTAGGCGATCATGTATCTTTCGATACATGATTGATGAGGGAGATTTTTATCCCACAGTAGGCTGCTTTTTCTGTCTGTGGCAGACTAGTTGCATTCTAAGTTCATAGAACCCGGTCTGTTCTGATATTTACCCATAGCTGAGAAGAAGAGGATTCATACCTTTCCCTTTCGTAAGTGAATGGATTTGACTGGAATTCAAACTTGGCTCTCTGATTTACCTCAATCCGAGCCACTATCCATTATTCTATCCTGCCTCCTAATCAGGAGTAAATTTTGCAAAAGACTAAAGTGCGCGGAAATGTCGCTGAACGCTGGATTTTAGCAACAAAATTACTGTTTCCATTGACTAAATTTTTAACTATTTTCAACAGTGTACTTACTTTGCCTTAAAAGCAAATCGAGCGTAAAAATTACCCACAAATCGACGAAACATCTCGAAATTTAAAGAAAAGAATCAAGGAAAAGATTAGAGATTTTAGATTAAACTGTGTTCAGTGCACTTGTATTCCACCGTAGACAACATGATCCCAATTTTGATTTAGAAAATGTTTTAATAAAAAACAAAAAAACAAATGAATCTAATTTACTCAAATAAAAATATAGTGAAATTGTGTCCTGTGATTCAAATACGACCAGTTTTTTTTTTTTAATTTGTCGGTTGATTTTAGAAAATTATTATTGAAAAAAACTAGGATATGTAAAACTTGCAAAAAATTAAAAAAATATATATAAAAGTCAATATAAAATAAGATCAGAAAAAAAACTATGATGACTTAAGTTAAAATATAAGCTGTATAATAACGATGTCAAAATCAAGTATGACGTTACTTTATAATAACGCTGATTCATCACCGAGACATGGCGGAGTATAAGTTTTCAAATTTATAATATATATATATATATATATATATATATATATATATATATATAAATAAAATTTGTGTATTTAGGCAGCAATCCTTCTTTCCTGCGCATTTCATTAAAAACGACTGACAAGGTGCTTTTATTTCGTTTTTTTTATACAATTTCTCATGCGATCTAGTAATGTTTTTCTTGTCGGATGATAAATTATATAAAAACTGTCCGAATGTTCTTTTTATCCGAGCGCTTTCGGCTATACATTTAGCCATTTTTAAGGATTATATTTTAACTGTTAGAATTAGAAATAGTTTCTTATATGTATGTTTTATAAAATGTTCATTTTTTTGTTTCAAAACACGGTCAAGATAATATGTCCATGTTCAAAGTTAATATTATCAAGTGTAGGTTTGTTTGTTTTTATTAATAAGGATTCCATTATTTTTAGCCTTTTTTTGCATGTGGATGATACAGAATATATTCTGCACACCAGAACGTAACGTAGGTTTTGCAGAGGACTGTTCTTTTTCGAAACTCGTTGACTGGGGCTACGGAATAACAATTCAGAAACTGTACTAAATTAATGGAACTGAAAATTTAACATGATAATCTCGCAGAGAGTTACGACAGAATAGTGGATTCGAATCTCAATAAGAGCTCCATATAAGTGTCGTTGTGCCCAAAAAAATACTCTAAATATCTTCTACTAATTATTTACATTATTCGGACTATTGTCCTCATCTTTGTCGCCATATTTATTAAAACGTTTCGGCCGTTGTACGATCCAGCCTTCTTCAGGTGTTTGGAATGTTGAACTGAAACCTTTATTTCGCTCACTGGGGTAGACTGTTCTAGTTCCACGTGCCATGTTTAAGGGATGTCAGTTATCCTGTTAATTTCCCTCTGAAAGCTCTCCACTGCCTTAGCCGGGTATTGAACTCACACTCTTTCGGTCCTGTCACTGGATCTAAATAACGCCTTTATCCGGCTAAGGTATTGGAGAACTTTCAGAGTGAAAGGTTCAGTTCGACATTCCAACCACCTGAAGAAGGCCGGAGCGTACAACGGCCGAAACGTTGTAATAAATATGGCGACAAACATGAGGACAATAGTCCGAATAATGTAAATAATGTACATAATACCTGATTTCAGAAATATAGGCAGATGGCTTCTACTCACCAATTAAACCGCGAATAACATCCTCATTCACATTCTGGCAGCTGACGATCATTCAAAGACCCGGATGGAATGAAAAAAAAAAGGGAAACTCACCTGAAATACGAAAGAAAATAAAACTGGATTAAAATTATTTTTAAAAAGCTTTAAGATATACGGCGTCTACTCATATATAAGCCGGTTCGTATGAGACATGGAATCTTATTCTATGTGGCGTGTCCCTTCAGGATGTTGACGACCATGGCTCTCTACAATTTCCCGTTGTTTGTAGCACTTATTATTTTTTTCTTTTTGTTATCTCTCCTAAATCTTGTTCCGCCAAACATTTACTCAAGCTCACTAGGTTGGTTATATGTTGTTTTCCTCTGTCCCTCCTGACTCTTATCTGTTCCCTGAGTATCAGATTTTCCAAGCCCTCTTTCCTCATTATGTACCCTAGAAATGTCAACTGTCTCTTCTTGATGTTAAGTATAAGTTTCAATTTTGATCCCACTTATTGTCCTAACGATAAACAGCAGAGAAAACGGAATCGACAAAACGCTTTCGAATTGCAACTGAAGTATAACGTTCTCATAGATTTACAATGGCTACGATTCGTTTTTTTTTTTTTTGCAAGAATCTGTTCATTCGTCAGTAAATTGTAATTCCGAATGAAGCACGTGACCTGAACAGGAGAAAATATGATGGGAAGTGAATATTTATTTGAGAACAAAGACAAAAGATGAAGATTGACACTTGATTTTGCGGATAGACATGCATTCTTTTTCCTTACAGCTTCTTCTTTCTTCTAGATATTCTTTAGAAATTTATTTTCGAGTACCTTTAGTTCCCCTCCTGAATTGCCATCAACACAGTATCACACACGTATTATATGTTTTTTAGATGATCTCCACTGAGATGAAGTAACTTTTTGTATAGTATTTTTCAAACAACAAATTACCAAGAATACATTTTTATAGTAAAATTACCAACAACACATTTTATAGCAAAAATGACTATTAGTATATTTTATATGAAAAATGACTATAAATATATTTTATAGCAAAAATGACTAGTATTATATTTTATAGCAGAAATGACAATTAATAAATTTTATAGCAAAAATGACTATTAGTATATTTTATAGCAAAAATGACATAATAAATTTTATAGCAAAAATGTCTATTAGTATATTTTATAGTAAAAATCACAATTAGTAAATTTTATAGCAAAAATGACTATTAGTATACTTATAGCAAAAATGACTATTACTATATTTTATAGTAAAAATGACTATTAGTACATTTTATAGTAAAAATGACTATTAGTATGTTTTATATTAAATATGACTATTAGTATATTTTATAGCAAAAATGTCTATTAGTATATTTTATAGTAAAAATGACTATTTTAAATTTATAGAAAAAATGACTATTAATAAATTTTATAGCAAAATGATTTTAGCATATTTTATGGCAAAAATGACTATTAGTATAGTTTATAGCAAACATGACTATTACTATAAAATGTACTAATAGTCATTTTTACTATAAAAGTAAAAATGACTATAAGTACATTTTATAGTTAAAATGACTATTAGTATATTTTAAAGCAAAAATGACTATTAGCGTATTTTATAATAAAAATGGCTATTAGCATATTTTATATTAAAAATGATTATTAGTATATTTTATAGCAAAAATAACTATTAATAAATTTTATAGCAAAATGACTATTAGCATATTTTATAGCAAAAATGACTATTACTATATTTTATAGTGAAAATGACTATTAGTATATTTTATAGTAAAAATGATTATTAATTTCATTTATTGTAAGGAAATATTTTCTTTTCTCGTTTGACTTTACGAGATTATTTGGTAAAAAAATACAGCTACATATATAATTTGATCAAGAAACAAGGTTATTCTCTTGAATTAATTATAAAATTTGTATTTTCATATTAGGATTTAGGCATTAAATAACCCATGCAGTTACTGATATGCCCCTAAACAAAAATAATCAACCAACTTTCACCTACGAGCAAATATCCTTGGGAAAGGTATGAATCCATCTCCACCCCTCACCTCTCGGTTAAATAATAAGTCCCATATGCCAAAATATCATTATTATTCTAAATAAAATGTTAATATAGCGTTAACTCATAAAAAAAGAATTAGTCGTACATTAAAAACTATGTTTAGGCTTTAAATAACCCACAAAGTGTTGATAAACCGTAAAAAACACAAAACATTCATTCTCATCCCAAGTTTTGTTTTCGTTTTTAAATGTAGCATTGAACTGTGCCCTTTTCGTTATGGCGGACACCGTAAAAACGAGCTTGGTGCTGGAGGTTACAACACTTAGCAGCAGCTCCCCCTTGCAGGAAATTTCGCAAAAATATATGTTTGAAATCCTATCATAAAGTGTAGTTAAATTTATCTATTCTTTTTAATTTTGTGGCATCTATCTAGCAAAATGACTCAGGACTTTATCTCTCTTCATATATAACAAGATGGTACCGAAAGCAAAATTAAGAACTTTTCTCACCCTGGCTACGCCAGCTATGACTACAGGTTGGCGTTGTCGTTTTTTTCTTTAGATATCTGATGCTCGAACGGAACGGAGATAGAACTTTTCCATTTATTCTTTCATGTTAAAATGATTTGTTGTGAAAGTATTTGCAAAAAATGTGTGAAAAAAAATTAAAAAAAAAAAAATTCCCGCCATTTTTTCCAAATAAGGCAATTGGGACTTTTCAAGTGAATGAATTTTTAATGATTCGATTAATTAATTGATAATCAACGGATATCCCGAATTTTCCGATCAAAAATCTCAACTGTCCCCAACTTCAAATGACTGATTGAATTAAATGAATTCCTAGAGGATATTAATGTTTAAACTAATGACAATTCCATAGAGGACTACGGCTCGTCCTAGAAACAGAAACGCTTTCGGTATTAGCTCAATGGTTAGGAATATGGGTCTCAATCCTTTCTCTACTCTGTCGCTATTTTCATAGCAAATATTCTGACTGGCAAAATTGATTACTTCCATTAGTTTCGACCTTCACAATTAAGATTTGATATGTCACGTACACTGGGGAAAATTATCCATATTACTTTCGTATTTCCTTAATAAGGAGGACGCTCCTGATGTAGGAGTAGGGCGGGGTAAAGCCCAGGTTAAGTTTGCAACGGGATCCATCTTCTTTAAACCAAGTATGGAGCCTTTTGCTAGTGTTGTGAGACAGGAACATTTATGGGCTATTGTCGGCTATTATCCTCGACTGTTATACCGAAAACATCCAGCTTTAAAGTCATAATTCGCCAGAATACATATCTTTTTGCGCTTTCAGCTTAAACTCATAAAGTTTGGCTAATATCCCGCTGTAGTTTGAACCTAAATTTGCATCATATTTCGATCCCTAGAAAATTATGTTAATGGTGGGGAATTCAATTCTCCCGAAGCCTGAAGACACCACATAGTCAAATTCATCACCGATCTAGGAGGTTGGAATTATGAAGCTGTCCCCAAAAATATGTGGGCAGAACATGAGGAATCAGAGAGCCGGGTTTGAATTCCAGTCGGATTCATTACGTTCACTTACGTGCTAATAACCCTTGGGAAAGGTATGAATTCTCTTCTTCTCCCCCCCCACTCAGCTATGGGTAAATAGCAGGACAAATCGGGTTCTATAGCCTTGGAATGCAACTGGTCTACCACAGAAAGAAATAGCAACATACTGAGGGATAAAAATCTGCCTCGTTGGTCATCTATTGAAAGATACATGATCGCCTAAGCGGGGAACACGCATGGCACATAAGTGAATCTTCACCCTGTGCAAGGCTCGTGGGCCCCTCCAGGTAGGGGCTTACATTAAAAGGCAGTTTATGCGGATAGGAGAGGAAAATAACGATTGGCCCTAGACTTGAACAGGTTAAGATTATACTGATCGGGGAAACATCTTCTTGGGAGTCGGTTACACAGAGAAGTGGTTCGCAAGAAGAAGCTGTTCGAGGGGAACTTACTTCTCACCAATGGAACACGGGGGGAATGAGGGTGGTTTGATAGCTTAGAACTGGCGAATGCAAGGAATGTAGTTTGTCCGAGCACTTTCTATGGAAGTAGCGATAGAGCAGTGAGAGGTTCGCCACATCTCGCCTGTGAGAGAGAGGTTGGAGGGTAGAAAATAATTTGTCACTCACAAGGACTCGGAGACGCTTGTGGAATCTATCGAGATTGGAAAGAGATGACAGGCCATCTCCTACCCAAATATGACAACAGTACTCCATTTTGGGTTGTGTATCATAAACAATATCCGATTGATTCAGATAGCGATCTCACATGATTTTCTTTCTTTTTCGATACAAACCCTAAGCGCTACTCGTTAGAAGTTTCCTGTCCCGTTTAGTATGAAAGTTGGTGGGGTTATGCAGGAAAGATATCGATTTAAACCAGACTTGAAGAATTCATGATTACAATAATTAGGAAAGTATTCAACTTGGAGTCTTTTCCACAAAGAAGTAGTTATTCGGAAGAAGTTTCCCCGCGTGGACCTTAATTCTTACGAAGTGCAGACGAACGAAGAGGCGAGATTTCATTGAATGGAAATGGGTTTTAGGATGGAAAATTATTAATCACCAGCAAATACGCGTCGACGCTTTTGAACATCAAAGTAGACAAGTGAGGACAGAGCAGGTCCAGTCCAGATATGTTAGCAGTTAGGTGTCTCCAGAGTTGTTCTGTTAAGGACATCGAGCTTGAGTACTGGACTAGTGTTGATTTTGTCAATGGCACCGGTCTCAGTTGATTACTCTACGTTTGATACCAGTTATAATTTCTTTCTAGATATGTCTTTTCACATTATAATTTCACATTATAATTTCTTTCTAGTTATGTCTTTTCACAGTATAATTTCTTTCTAGATATGTTTATCACGTTATAATTTCTTCCTAGATATGTCTTTTCACATTATAATTTCATTCTAGATATGTCTTTTCATATTATAATTTCACATTATACTTTCTTTCTAGATTTGTCTTTACACATTATAATTTCTTTCTTGATATGTCTTTTCACATTATAATTTCACATTATAATTTCTTTCTAGATATGTCTTTTCACATAATAATTTCTTTCTAGATATGTTTTTCACGTTATAATTTCTTTCTAGATATGTCTTTTCACATTATAATTTCTTTCTAGATATGTCTTTTCATATTATAATTTCTTTCTAGATATGTCTTTTCACATAATAATTTCTTTCTAGATATGTTTTTCACGTTATAATTTCTTTCTAGATATGTCTTTTCACATTATAATTTCTTTCTAGATATGTCTTTTCACATTATAATTTCTTTCTAGATATGTCTTTTCACATAATAATTTCTTTCTAGATATGTTTTTCACGTTATAATTTCTTTCTAGATATGTTTTTCACGTTATAATTTCTTTCTAGATATGTCTTTTCACATTATAATTTCTTTCTAGATATGTCTTTTCACATTATAATTTCTTTCTAGATATGTCTTTTCACATTATAATTTCTTTCTAGATATGTTTTTCACGTTATAATTTCTTTCTAGATATGTCTTTTCACATTATAATTTCTTTCTAGATATGTCTTTTCACATTATAATTTCTTTCTAGATATGTCTTTTCACATTATAATTTCTTTCTAGATATGTCTTTTCACATAATAATTTCTTTCTAGATATGTTTTTCACGTTATAATTTCTTTCTAGATATGTCTTTTCACATAATAATTTCTTTCTAGATATGTTTTTCACGTTATAATTTCTTTCTATATATGTTTTTCACGTTATAATTTCTTTCTAGATATGTCTTTTCACATTATAATTTCTTTCTAGATATGTCTTTTCACATTATAATTTCTTTCTAGATATGTCTTTTCACATAATAATTTCTTTCTAGATATGTTTTTCACGTTATAATTTCTTTCTAGATATGTTTTTCACATTATAATTTCTTTCTAGATATGTCTTTTCACATTATAATTTCATTCTAGATATGTCTTTTCATATTATAATTTCACATTATACTTTCTTTCTAGATTTGTCTTTACACATTATAATTTCTTTCTTGATATGTCTTTTCACATTATAATTTCACATTATAATTTCTTTCTAGATATGTCTTTTCACATAATAATTTCTTTCTAGATATGTTTTTCACGTTATAATTTCTTTCTAGATATGTCTTTTCACATTATAATTTCTTTCTAGATATGTCTTTTCATATTATAATTTCTTTCTAGATATGTCTTTTCACATAATAATTTCTTTCTAGATATGTTTTTCACGTTATAATTTCTTTCTAGATATGTCTTTTCACATTATAATTTCTTTCTAGATATGTCTTTTCACATTATAATTTCTTTCTAGATATGTCTTTTCACATAATAATTTCTTTCTAGATATGTTTTTCACGTTATAATTTCTTTCTAGATATGTTTTTCACGTTATAATTTCTTTCTAGATATGTCTTTTCACATTATAATTTCTTTCTAGATATGTTTTTCACGTTATAATTTATTTCTAGATATGTCTTTTCACATTATAATTTCTTTCTAGATATGTCTTTTCACATTATAATTTCTTTCTAGATATGTCTTTTCACATTATAATTTCTTTCTAGATATGTCTTTTCACATAATAATTTCTTTCTAGATATGTTTTTCACGTTATAATTTCTTTCTAGATATGTCTTTTCACATAATAATTTCTTTCTAGATATGTTTTTCACGTTATAATTTCTTTCTATATATGTTTTTCACGTTATAATTTCTTTCTAGATATGTCTTTTCACATTATAATTTCTTTCTAGATATGTCTTTTCACATTATAATTTCTTTCTAGATATGTCTTTTCACATAATAATTTCTTTCTAGATATGTTTTTCACGTTATAATTTCTTTCTAGATATGTTTTTCACATTATAATTTCTTTCTAGATATGTCTTTTCATATTATAATTTCTTTCTTGATATGTCTTTTCACATTATAATTTCACATTATAATTTCTTTCTAGATATATTTTTTCATAAACCCTTTTTTTACTCTGTCTTCAGTGATAATGATGTTTAATGGTTTTGATATTAATGAAGCCACTTATTTCGAGGGGAAGTTGGACACATGTGTTATCTGAGAGACGAGTGGTGGTGTAAGGAATCTCATGTTGTATTGCTTTGTTATTTATTTTTCCATACATTCGATCATTTAAAAAAAAAACTATTTTCTCTTGCATTTGGCATTTTCAGAGTTCTGTTCTGGATATTGGAAACTGTTAATGGATACTAGTTGTCCTGTAATCCCCCCTGTCCAATCCATAAGTCATTTGCGGACAGAGAATATCATTCCGATGTCTTTCCATTATTTTCACAAAGATCTTCGCGCTAATAGGTTTAGCGAGGCTGGTTTGGTGAGCAGTTAGTAGAGAGTCCCATTTTCAGTCGGTGGTACATAAAAAATATTGCATATTAAATAAGTAAATATAGATAGATAGATAGATACAGAGAGAGAGAGAGAGAGAGAGCGAGAGAAATAGAATGGGACACACATATATAGAGAGACAGATCGACAGTAAACAAATTGAGAAAGAACTAAAGATGATGAACAGATCGGGGTGGATAGATAGATAGACAAGTAGATATGAATCAACTGAAATACATATGAATATACTGCGATGGTTGGATAGATAGATAGATAGATAAATAGATAGATAGATAGATTGATAGATAGATAGATAGATAGATAGATAGATATGAATCGACGGAATTCATCTAAATATACTGAGGTAGATAGATAGATAGATAGATAGATAGATAGATAGATAAGATTGGAGAAATATATATACATAGACTTAATGTCTGCGAAATCAGAGATACATTATAAACAGACTTAGATAGATAAAAACTGTTTGTGATATATATATATATATATATATATATATATATATATATATATATATATATATATATATATATATATATATATATATATATATGCGTGTGTGTGTAAACGAAAAAAGTACACAGAGTACGATGCGTTTCGCCCAATGTCTACTTTTGTTTCGTTTTTTACGGCTAGAACAACAATTTTCCTATTGTCTTTTTTCCTTAATACATATTGTCTTTTCCTACAGGTTAATTCTGAGATGTTCATATATATATATATGTATATATATATATATATATATATATATATAAAAAATTTTATAACCCCTGTCTTATGAGGCAGTTGTCTCTCAGAAATACTGAACTCTTTTCCGTTGATGTATACCATATTCTGTATATTGAAGCATTGAACCCTTTTCATGGATTTATCTTTTTAATACTTTATATTAAAAAGACCTATTTGCATTACGAATTTTACCACTTACGGAATTGTTATTTTGATATATATATATATATATATATATATATATATATATATATATATATATATATATATATATATATATATATATATATATATATATATATATTGGGATAGAAAGAGAGATAGGGTGGAAGGAATAGATTGAGGTAGCTAGGTAAACGCCAAAACACAGACTGATAGTAAATTTAGGTGAGAATAAGAGAAAGAAAGAGTCGTGATTGAACGTCTGATGCCGTAAAGCAGAAAGCCAATCGCCAACGAAGTCTGAAAGTGGAATAAGCTATTGAGAGAAGAAATAAAGCTAGCGTTAAATAAGGAAATAATCAATGTCGTCAGATTTCTACCTATTAGTTCAAATGGATTCGCCATTCTTCTCGCCAATTCTTATCAAAACCACATCCATCGAATCGTTATTAGCGACGCCCGATGCAAGGGAGATAATAATATTTTTATTTTGAGAATAATATACTCTATTGATGATTTTATTTTTTTAGTCTCTCTCTCTCTCTCTCTCTCTGTGCCTCTCTCTCAATCACTATTCCAAGTCGAAATATTAAAAGTGTAATCGAACCAATAAATTTGCCATCATATCACTTGAGTGAAAGGTTATATTAATTTTCTATAAAAATATATCAATCCATATAGTCTTTTCGACATTATGTGGGATATCTCTAAAGCTAAAACCGTGAAGGTATGTTTGATTTAAATAAACGTTAATTAATTATTGATAATCAGCCGTTTTTAACAATTTTGTTCCCATTATCAGCAATCAAAATCATAAAAATATTTGAAGAACTTTCATATACATAGATTCTTATATATTTATACAGGGTGTCCATAAAGTTCGTGTTCACTTTAAAAAAATTATAATTAATTATATTTGCGATAGAAATAATCTGTAAAAAATGTGTTAAAGTTTAATTTACCTAGTTTTAATAAAAAATAAATAACTAATGTGATTTCAGGCATTACTGTAAACCAGTTGGCAAATGTTTTCCGTGAACTTCAAAATCGTATTACCCTTTGTATTGCTAATGATGGAGGACATGTGGAAACTTAAATAAAATTTCAATAAAACCTTAAAAAATAATAGATGTTCTTCTTTCTAATCCTTTTTACAAATTATTTCTATCGCAAATACAAATACAGTTATAAATTTTTTAAAGTGCACACGTATTTTATGGACACCCTGTATATATATATATATATATATATATATATATATATATATATATATATATATATATATATATATATATATATATGATTGTTTTACCAATTTAAACGTTAATTTAGTGGATTGTCGTATTTGAGTAGACTCTCTGTTTATTTATTAAATCCCTCTTTTAAGCAAGTTTTATTAAAAAATATATGGCGTTTAAACATTTTGATCAATTTTCTCGTGTTCCTATGTTTTTTTTCTTTTGTTAACATAAGGTGCGTAAAAATTGTCCGAATATTTTGTATGTTCAAGCGCTTTCGGCTATTCAGTTAGTAATTATCAAGGTTTATTTTGTTAGTTCTAACTAAATAGTACATATATATATATATATATATATATATATATATATATATATATATATATGTGTGTGTGTGTGTGTGTGTGTGTGTGTGTGTGTGTGTGTGTGTGCTGTTATTTCACCACAATACAAGCTCCAAGGGTAAATTGGTGGCATGTGTCTGTGTATGGTAAAATGATATATAGATTTTTTTATATTTCAAAAACAATTTTAGGCAAATCTATCCCAAAGTGGAAAAGGTTTTTGTCTGAGGCTTTTCGTCCTTCAGGACTTTAGCGATGTAGAAGTCCGCTGTTTACGTTGATGCCACTACAACTGAACATGAAGACATGAGAATTTTAAAAGAATTCACCTGGACTATATGCTCAAAAATATATATTTAAACTAATAAAAATGAAAATGAAAATTATCAGCGCCCCCACTCTGTTTCGTGCGCATGTGCAGACGCATCAACGTAAACATCACTTGAGTCCGACGATGTCCTAAATACCGTGACGCGTCCCGTGACAAAGAAATGTCCACTTTATTCTAGATTTCCCTAAAATATGAATGTATCAGTTAAAGATGAAATGCAAATCAAATATTTATCGGAATTCGACTGGATGATAAGATTCATAAAATCGTCCATGTCATTTTGGCGACTACGGCCCCTAAAATGACTTTTGAGTGTAGCATTCATTTCCATAGCTATCAGACATATGCGACAGATAAACTCCGTATCCTCGATTGGGTTGACTGAATCCAGATGGCTTACAACTCTCCTGTGTGCCACCATGTGCCTTTTCCAACCAGATGATCTGAAAAGTTCGAAGTAGACAACACAAGTATTATTGGTAGGACTGTGGGTCAGGTTAGCATAGCCGTCTTGCTTCTACACGTTATAGCAGTGATTCTTAAACTTTTTTTAAGTCGGGGCGCATTTGAAATCCTACCAATAATTCTAGACGCGCTATATCCAAATTTCGGAAAAAAATATGTTATAATGAACTCAAATATTGCAGAAAAGAAATAATGAAATAAAAATATATAAAATGAAACATACCTTAAGTTTATTTATTCGTGTGTTTATGAGAAACATGAGCCTGGTGAGTCTTTGCGATTTCTTTAATGTTTGGACATATATTTGATAGGCAAACTCTCATTTCCTCCTCAATACATTGAAGAGTTCCTTTCTTTTTGCACTTAGTTGTGGTGAGAGCAGAAAAGCCTAATTCACATAAATAACGAGGCGGGTACCGCAATATAATAAAGTAAATATATTTATTTCTTATATCTGGACACATATTTCTCTGGAATGCCTAGACATGTACCAGAGCACACCAGTGCACCTAGGCACACTATTTGAGTACCACTGCATTATAGTGACAATTCAGATGGTTTATATAACCTGGCCTTAACATCAGCATACGCACACACACAACATATTCATACCTGAGATATTCATCCTTAAATGCGCGATTTAAAATCATCTTGATATGTTTCTGAGATTCGGTATTGTAACTATTTACATTGTTCGGATTGTTGTCATATTTATTTCCATATTCACGACGTTTCGTCTGTTGTACCCTCCGTCCTTCTTCAGGTGATAGTTGTTGGACTTTCGAACCGGAACCCTTTATTTAGTCCACTGGAGTATATTCTTCTAATTCCACGTGCCATGCATCCGGCTTTATCATTTTTAGTTAATTTGCTTTGATAAACAATCTATCCTAGTTTTGTTCTCTGTGCTGCCGCCAGGGATTGAACTCACAAGTATTTGGGTCAAATCACTTTTGGATCAATCGACCAACGATTTAACTCAATAGGCAAATTTTCCTTCGACCCTTTGAACTTTGCGTTCTTGAACAATTTTAATCCTTCTGTCTGAGCTCCCAAGTCAAAATTTGCAAATAACTCTAATGTAATGTTTCACGATAGATATAAAAATAGTTACAAGTGTTTACCCACCGTTCAACCGGTGGCTGAGCATTAACTCATTTTTTCTACCACCGTTCAACCGGTGGCTGATCATTAACTCATTTTTTCTACCACCGTTCAACCGGTGGCTGAGCATTAACTCATTTTTTTCTACCACCGTTCAACCGGTGGCTGATCATTAACTCATTTTTTTCTACCACCGTTCAACCGGTGGCTGAGCATTAACTCATTTTTTCTACCACCGTTCAACCGGTGGCTGAGCATTAACTCATTTTTTCTACCACCGTTCAACCGGTGGCTGAGCATTAACTCATTTTTTTTCTACCGCCGTTCAACCGGTGGCTGAGCATTAACTCATTTTTTCTACCACCGTTCAACCGGTGGCTGAGCATTAACTCATTTTTTCTACCACCGTCCAACCGGTGGCTGAGCATTAACTCATTTTTTTCTACCACCGTTCAACCGGTGGCTGAGCATTAACTCATTTTCCTACCACCGTTCAACCGGTGGCTGAGCATTAACTCATTTTTTCTACCACCGTTCAACCGGTGGCTGAGCATTAACTCATTTTTTCTACCACCGTTCAACCGGTGGCTGGGCATTACGTCATTTTTCTGTACCCACCGTTCAACCGGTGGCTGGCATTACGTTATTTTTCTCTACCAATGTTTAACCGGTGACTGGGCATTACGTCATTTTTCTCTAACACCGGTAAAGCGGTGGTCAGGGCTCAAAGGTTTAAAATCAGTCCTTCCTAATTCTGTCACTCCATGTGCAATGCATTCATATTGTCTATCAAATTACCTTTAAATCTCTTCTTAGCTTCTGTTTTGAACACTTTCCTGTCTTCAGTTCCCAACAGAAAAAATTTGCTGGGTGGGAGGGGGAATCTTGTTATTCCCTATTCTCATAACGTGTCATGCACATAAGTAAATATATACTAATAATAGGATACTTACCGCCACCTCCAAGATAATCGGAGATATAATAAGGAAAAAATAAACCCAACATCAATTTATCAAATAAATTGTTTACAATGCAATAATGTTTATATGTGGGAGACATCATGTGATCTAAAATCATGCAGCCACGAACACAAGAGAGATTTACGTTTGGGCAAACATTCTAATTATCTTGTTTTACACAGGAACGATGCTAGACATAACTTTGATTTAGCTAACGCCACCCTAATTAAAGGAAGACAATTCTTTAAGAAAAATACATTAAAAATATAATAACATTATTACCAACTATAAAATAAGGCCTAAAACATTGCATCGCCATCTTTCTTTGAATCCATTTTTAAAGAATCTAACTTATATCTATCTAATACAGAGGGTAATAGAACAGTAACAGATTAATAGAATACCACCCCACTATGTCGACACAAAGGTGAAAACATTACAACTAGACACACAAACATACACGATTACAAATACACATTACCATCCGATGCCCGCTGAGACATGTTCATTTTTTTTTACAAACTTACATACATGTGCCGTGTCCTTTTAGTGCGTAGGCGATCATGACTCTCCGCCTCCCTCTATTCCTTGCAGCTCTCAACAAGTTCCTTTACCCTGTCACCTTCCTGCAGACCACGTTCTGTCATCCAATTGCTTAAGGCCGCTACGTATGTCATGCGTTGTTTTCACTTGTCTTTCTTTCCCTCTATTCGACCCGTGAGTATCAGATTCTCCAGGCCTTCCTTCCTCATTATCCGTCCCGGAAACTTCAGCTGCCTCTTCCTGGTGTTAAGTATAAGCCTCCTCCTCGTTTGCATCCTCTCCAAGACCTAATCGTCGCTCACTCGCTCGGTCCATGATATCCTCAGCATCCTTCTGTAGAACAACATCTCCGTCGCCTAGAATCTCTTCTTCATCGTTGAGGAAATCGTCCAACATTCGCTGCCGTAAAGAAGGACAGATGTCACGTAACAGTTCAGTATTCATTCCTTACAGCCAACATAATTACTCAAAGTCTCTATGAAGTCCGGACTAGTTCCCATATGTGAAATTTGTCCATAGAGAAAAGTAATATTTCTTTTGTTTTGATATAAAAATCAGGCACAAGGACAGAAGGAGGGATGTGTGGAGGCTAATCTTCAGTTTGTATTATCTTAAGCTTAGCTAGACACGATTATTGACCCAAAAATACCACAGTATTCCTTACAACAAAACAACATATTCTTCCTTACCATTCTTACTACAGACACCATGCCGTCCTGGGTTTTTCTGATAAACTACATCACCTCCTGGGTAAGACGATAAACTACGTCAGACAGCAAGGCCTCTGACCAGGAGGTTTTGAGGAGCGTGACACCACATCTTAATTGCTGATGTTCCCAGGTCCACCCTGACCCCGGGTGGAAGCGCCTATGGGCAAATTGTTAGACACCAAACTGGGGTCGAAACACCGTGAAAGTGTAAAAATAGGTTTTAATACGAGAAATAGATTTTTTGTAATAAACATTCTTAACAGAAATGAATTTTTGAAGACAAATGTATTACCAGCAATACATTACTACTAGTAATAACTTTTGATACATATATATATATATATATATATATATATATATATATATATATATATATATATATATATATATATATATATATATATATATATATATATATATGTATATATATATATGTATATATATATGTATATATATATATTGCTAGCAATAGATTTTTTAAGAAAAATATGACCAGGAATAAAAATCTTTTCGGCGTTAAATAAGCAAATCAAACCAAACCAATATATACTGAGATAGATAGATAGATAGATAGATAGATACAAGTATTTAAGCAAATGCTTATAAAATTCTTATAAAAAGAACGTTAAACATAATATAAATGTCTTTAAATAAATTGTCGGACAATGTCCAATTCTAAAATATAGATAGATAGATAGATAGATAGATAGATAGATAGATAGATAGATAGATAACAATAAAAATCATATCGGCATTAAATAACCTATTGTGGTTGATATGCCATAAGACAAAACAAACCAAACCAATATATACTGAGATATATAGATAGATAGATAGATAGATAGAAAATATAACCAGCAATAAAGATTTTATCGGCATTAAATAAACCATTGAGCTTTATATGTCATAAAACAAACCAAAACAAACCAAAGAGCCAACATAATACCACAAGTCTGTGTGTATTCTTAACTAGTTCCCGTGTGTAGAACTTTTAACGATATCATCCCAATGATTCCGAGAAAAGAAAAGGTCATCAAAATTAACATGGAAATATCTATGTTCCTCCCTCTCTGTTTTTATTTTCCTCCTCATTACGTCACTGATATTGTACTCGGTGCCGTTAATATTTAATTAGATTCAAGTGAAAAATTCCATTTGAACTTACCTGGGAATATTATAAAAATAAAAGCAATCGATTCGGGAGGAAATTGACAAATATGGACGACGTAGAAAATTGAGGGAAGAAGGCGAGGAGGACAATAAACGGGGCACTGCTTAATCGAAATTATAAAAAGAAATTAGGAAAAATATCTGGGGAAAACTTATTTTAATGAAAAATATAATTGTCATAGATTTTCAGTAAGTACGTGTGTAATTGAAATCTTTAATGATGATTAAGTTAAATTGATCGTCTGTCCCGGGTTAGACGCACATACACCCACATACACATATATATACTGACACAGTATGTGCAGAAACACACCTAATATATATATATATATATATATATATATATATATATATATATATATATATATATATATATATATTATAAATTAATAGATTTAAAATATGGTTTTACCGCTACACAGTGATGACCATGTTTCAGAAATGGAAGCTAAAGCCCCTGAATTTAATTTTGTTATTAAACCAAAGACATTAGTTCCATTTCCTCATCAAGCGAATTTTGGAGTAACTTACTTTTTAAAATTTACGGTTGTTAACGGCACAGGAAAGATTCATAGTTTGAGGGTTTCCAAGGTTACCGATAAATCCATTCATCTAGACAAGGGGTGGTAGAGGGTTCAATTTTTAATTTTCGTTGTCTCAGTTAATAGTTACATTTGAAAGCGGGGTTATGTTTAGGGATGGGTAGGGATTTATCGGTAACCTTGGAAACCCTCAAACTATGAATCTTTCCTGTGCCGTTAACAACCGTAAATTTTAAAAAGTAAGTTACTCCAAAATTCGCTTGATGAGGAAATGGAACTAATGTCTTTGGTTTAATAACAAAATTAAATTCAGGGGCTTTAGCTTCCATTTCTGAAACATGGTCATCACTGTGTAGCGGTAAAACCATATTTTAAATCTATTAATTTATAATATTAATGCTCTGTAAATTTAAATTTACATAGAGCACTATTGTGTAAAAATAAAAATATCTATAAGAACACCGGATTTTATATCTTACTGTTCTTTCCTTTTTATTTATATATACATATATATATATATATATATATATATATATATATATATATATATATATATATAAGCTATCTTGTGGTTTGCGCGTGTTTATAAGTAGGGTATTTTATTTTTTTTTATTTTTAACAAGCAGTGATCCATACAGAAGTAGAACTTATGGCTCTAGATAACATGAAAAAGGTTGATAAACTGTAGAAACAAAAAAAAATGTAAGTAAAAAGGAATGGACAAATTTCACATATGGGAACTAGTATATATGATAGATAGATAGATAGATAGATAAGTACAAAGAAAGAAAGAAGAAAATAAATAAATACTGTAAAATAAATACAGAGATAGATTGACATGAATAAAGTAAGATAGGCAGAGATATATACATATTTGTCATCCACAGACAGACTGTTTCGCAGCTCATCAGTGTGGCTAGACGTCCGGTTGCCTTTAGCTAGCAACGAAACCCGACTGAATTGGCGTCAGTCGGAACTTCTACCACTAAGCCGTCGGCGCACGCCAGGGATGGAGGTGAATTTTAGCGCGTTTATTTTTAGATATAGATAAACACACAACTGACTCAATTCTGCCGAAGAGGTGTATATATATATAAATGATCGGACGAGGCACATACATGAAACTTATAAAATTATCATATTTTGCTTTTTATTAAAGCCTCAAAAAATAAAATATGGAGGAGACAATAAAATTCTAATATATTTATTTTCGGTTATTCCTTTTTCTATTGACTAAGCAGACCTCACATGAGTCCGTCCTGTCAATAACAATTCGTGTGTATAATTCATGTGTGTATATGCATTATAATTTTGTGCGAGTAGTATGCATTTTATCCATTTATGAATTTATTTTTTATCCTATCTTTCTGTCATATATATATATATATATATATGTGTGTGTGTGTGTGTGTGTGTGTGTGTGTGTGTGTGTGTGTGTGTGTGTGTGTGTGTGTGCAGATATGCAGAAAAATAGAAAAGAACACGTTAGGTAAAAAATCCGGAGTTCTTTAGTATTTTTGTTTTGATTTTTAACAAGCAGTGCTCCATACAGAAGTAGAGCTTATATTATAATACTTTTTAAAAATATGATTCCTTCGCTACATAAGAGTTCTCATGTTTCAAAATCGAGCGCCAGAAACCCTCAATATAATTATTAAAATTAAGTTGAATTAAGGTATCGAGTCCTACTTCATCCTCAAGCGAAAATTTAGGAATTAGCTATCTTGTGGTTTGCGCGTGTTTATAAGTATGGTCCTTTGCAACATTAATTACTATGGAAACGGCTATGGCGGCCATTTTGGTTAGGTGGTCGAACGGTTAATTCGTATCTACAGATCAGTCACCTTCGGAAAGGTTATGCCGGGGTCAGGTGGGTTATCTATTCCAAAGCTTATGGAACGAAGGGATTTCGCCATTTTATATTTTTAACTTTAATAATTTACTTTTTTATGAATTATTCATTATAATATATATATATATATGTATATATATATATATATATATATATATATATATATATGTATGTATATATATATATATATATATATATATATATATATATGAATGAATAAAAAGGCATGCTATATTTATGAGATAAAATGCTCAATATCAGAGATAGGGCGTATGTAAATATAAATATAAGAGTGAAAATTGAAGTCAATACTCAGAGGCTACAGGCTGTTTCATGCTGTACGATTGCGTCTAGTATGAAACAGCCTATCGCCTCTAAATGTTGACTTCAATGTTCACTTTTATATATATATATACATATATATATATAGATATATATATATATATGCAATTTTTTATATATATTATTTATATATTATATATGCGCGGTAGTTATTGGAAAGCGCTCAATAACAGAGATAGAGCTAACATATTTAGTTGAATTGGTGTGAGTTTGTGTCCCTGAGTTTCACGCTATTTCCGATCGCAAAAATCGTGAAACCCAGGGTCAATCCAACTAAATATACATACATACATATATATACATATATATATATATATATATATATATATATATATATACACACACACACACACACACACACACACACACACACACACATATATATATATATATATATATATATATATATATATATATATATATATATATATATATATATGCACGTTTCATTAAAAACGACAGACAAGGTACTACGGTTAAGTATTTTATTTAATTTTTCTTGTGTACGAACAAGAGCTTTCTTTGCTGGACAAAGGGTGTGTAAGAACTGCGTTCCTAGCGAAACCTGACTCATAAATAATTACATCGGTTACACAACTACATGCTTATCCAGCCGCCTTACATTACACCTATCCGATCACAGCTCCATTAGAACCCATTTAAACACACACAAAAATTTATCAGACTCCATTAGAAATATACTAGTAGAAAACACAAATATATTAATTGCTTCCACCTATAAAAAAAGGTTAAAATAATGGAGGCTTTAATAATAAAAAAGAAAAAGCCTACCCTTAACAATATTAACTACGAATAAAGCCACAACGTGCTAACCGTATTCGAAAATTAAAACACCACTACTACACGCTAAGACATATACATAATGCACGCACTCAATTAAGCTGAAAAATCAAATCATCCTTGATAATGGCTAAAGGTATAGCCGAAAGCGCAAGGAAAAATAAAACATTTGGACAGTTCTTACACACCCTTTGTCCAGCAAAGAAAGCTCTCGTTCGAACACAAGTAAAATTAAATAAAAAAACTTAACCGTAGTACCTTGTCTATCGTTTTTAATGAAACTTGCATAAAAGAAGGATTGCTGCCTAAATATACAACTATATATATTTATATATATATTTATATATATATATATATATATATATATATATATATATATATATATATATATATATATATATATATATATATATATATATATATATATGTATATTGTGTATTTAGGCAGCAATTCTTTTTTCATGCAAGCTTCATCAAATATGACAGACAAGGTTCTTTTATTCAGTTTTTTTATATAATTTCTTAAATGTCCTTATATTTTTTTTCTTTTCTGTACATAAATTATACAAAAACTGACCCAATGTTTTATTTTTCCAAGCGGTCTAAAGGTATAGCCTAAAGCTCTTGGAGACATAAAATATTTGGAATTAGTTTTTGAATTATTTATCTACGGAAAAGAAAAAACATTATAAGATCATATGTGAAATTATATAAAAAACTTAATCAAAGCACCTTGTATGTCATATTTAATGAAGCTTGAATATATATATATATATATATATATATATATATATATATATATATATATATATATATATCATGGACTCTCCCGTCGAACTCGACGTATGAGGGTCAGGCAGATCAGTTCCCAGAAACTGAAAACCCGACACCGACACATGAGATTTGATTATAGTGGTGGAGGCTTTGTGCAGGGTTATCCACACTTTTTGGAGTGACGAATACAGGGACCTGGTGCAGCGAATTTGTTTTTCGTCAGCTTCCATCTTGCACTTTTACAAATCTACCATTCCTCTTTGCATTGAATACTGACGCCATATCTGGTTTGGTGCTCGAGATTCTTCACCAAATCCAAAGAAGGATCTGTAAAGTAATCGCTCTTGATCAGGTGTCTTGACTTCACTCTCACTTTTCTACACATACTTTCACGGTAACTGCTCTGACAATTTAAATATCCTACTCGATTGGCATATAGGTCTCACCCTTTTACTTGTGCCTCCTTATTAGGGCGCTAGACGATCACTGATGTCGATGACTGCCCAGATACATTTGTGTTTGTTATAAAACCCACAGAAATCAACAGTGGTTTACACTGCAACTATGCTAATAGTATCACGAAGTCACCATTATGAAAAATTTACCATGATGGGATTTGAAGCCGGGTTTCATTGCCAGAACTCGAACGTTCTAACCACGCGACCCGATATGAGAATGTTCGTGAATACTAGCAAATTGATAAATAGATCGATGGAATCATAAAAATCTCATAGATAGATAGATAGATAGATAGATATGAAGAGAATGAGATAGATAGATAGATAGATAGATAGATAGATAGATAGATAGATAGATAGATATGAAGAGAATGAGATAGATAGATAGATAGATAGATATGAAGAGACTGAGATAGATAGATAGATAGATAGATAGATAGAGAGATAGATAGATAGATAGATAGATAGATATGAAGAGAATGAGATAGATAGATAGATAGATAGATAGATAGATAGATAGATAGATAGATAAATAGATAGATAGATAGATATGAACAGACTGGGATAGATAGATAGATAGATAGATAGATAGATAGATAGATAGATAGATAGATAGATATGAAGAGAATGATATAGATAGATATGAAGAGAATGAGATAGATAGATAGATAGATAGATAGATAGATAGATAGATAGATAGATAGATAGATAGATATGAACAGACTGGGATAGATAGATAGATAGATAGATAGATAGATAGATAGATAGATAGATAGATAGATAGATAGATAGATAGATAGATATGAAGAGAATGATATAGATAGACATGAAGAGAATGAGATAGATAGATAGATAGATAGATAGATAGATAGATAGATAGATAGATAGATAGATAGATATGAACAGACTGGGATAGATAGATAGATAGATAGATAGATAGATAGATAGATAGATAGATAGATAGATAGATATGAAGAGAATGATATAGATAGACATGAAGAGAATGAGATAGATAGATAGATAGATAGATAGATAGATAGATAGATAGATATGAAGAGACTGAGATAGATAGATAGATAGATAGATAGATAGAGAGATAGATAGATAGATAGATAGATAGATATGAAGAGAATGAGATAGATAGATAGATAGATAGATAGATAGATAGATAGATAGATAGATAGATAAATAGATAGATAGATAGATATGAACAGACTGGGATAGATAGATAGATAGATAGATAGATAGATAGATAGATAGATAGATAGATAGATAGATATGAAGAGAATGATATAGATAGATATGAAGAGAATGAGATAGATAGATAGATAGATAGATAGATAGATAGATAGATAGATAGATAGATAGATAGATAGATATGAACAGACTGGGATAGATAGATAGATAGATAGATAGATAGATAGATAGATAGATAGATAGATAGATAGATAGATAGATATGAAGAGAATGATATAGATAGACATGAAGAGAATGAGATAGATAGATAGATAGATAGATAGATAGATAGATAGATAGATAGATAGATAGATATGAACAGACTGGGATAGATAGATAGATAGATAGATAGATAGATAGATAGATAGATAGATAGATATGAACAGACTGGGATAGATAGATAGATAGATACATACATAGATACATAGATACATAGATAGATATATAGATATGAAGAGACTGGGATAGATAGATAGATAGATAGATAGATAGATAGATAGATAGATAGATAGATAGATAGATAGATAGATATGAAGAGACTGAGATAGATAGATAGATAGATAGATAGATAGATAGATAGATAGATAGATAGATATGAAGAGACTGAGATAGATAGATAGATAGATATGAAGAGGCTGAGATAGATAGATAGATAGATAGATAGATAGATAGATAGATAGATGAACAGAGAAACATGATAGCATGATATATAGAGAAATGACCAGTCTGAGATATATAGATTGATATGAACAAACGAAGAAAGATTTCTATCGATAGATAGAGACTAAATGAAAGAAAAAGTTAATGCGAGACTGAGATAAATAGATAGAGTGAGAGATAGATATAATCTTAGATATTAGTCTCTCGACTCTAAATGAACATTTGTCGGTTCTAGTTTGAATTTTCAAAGCAAAACTGAAAATGTTTCGATTTTAAATTTGTCACTTCCTCTTGTGCACGCAATTTCTATATAGAATAAATATTGATGTCAAAACTATAACAACAAAACGAGTTCTCTAGCCTAGTAATACGAACCGTAGTAGTCGTCATGATTGTATTGATGTTTTGGTAAGATGAGCTATATCAGAACAATGACGTCATTGCTTCGCCCACTGCTGATGTCACGTACAATTCTCAGCATCAGTTTTTAAACACGAACATGGCACCTTGCTCAGCTGGTTGCAACGTCAATACATACTACTGAGCTGTGCAACGAATGAGAAAATTTTATTCGGCATAATAATGTTACTTAAAATTGACAATGTTTTATAAATAGGATCTGAGACTAGATTATTCTACTTAGAAAGAAAATTCGCGCTGGCGCTTATAATCTTCAAGGATAAATAAATGGGGGGGGGTGAAAAGTTTAGCTCAATAAATTTCCCTAAATACGCGCCAAATGTAAAAAAAAAATCCCTTAGCACAACTTTTGATTGAACCGAGACTGTTTTTTTTTTTTTTTTTTTTTTTTTTTTTTTCATCTGTTGCAGATTTTTACTCAGGCACATTTCTGTTGCTTCAGAATCCACAGCGTTAACATGCAACTTATACGAAAAACAGGCTGATATGCTTGGTTGGTTGTTTTCGTTTAGCGACATATCAACACATTTGTGGGTTATTTAATGCCGAGATCTAAATATTTGGATTTTGGTTGGTTGATATTGTTCAGCTGCATATCAACACCTCTATCGGTTATTTAATGCCGAGATCTAAATATTTGGATTGTGGTTGGTTGGTATTGTTTAGCTGCATATCAACAACTCTATGGGTTATTTGATGCCGGAATCTAAATATTTAGATTTTTCTTGGTTGATATTGTTCAGCTGCATATCAACACCTCTATGGGTTATTTAATGCCGGAGTCTAAATATTTGGATTGTTGATATTGTTTAGAGGCATATCAACACCTCTGTTGGTTATTTAATGCTGAAATCTAAATATTCTGTTCACAATTTTTTATTATTCCTGTATAGTATAATGGTTGAGTTTTACATGTCTTACTAATTAACCCATAGCTGGGGAGAGAAGAGGTAGATTCGTAACGTTCACAAGGGTATTTGCGAGTAAGGGACCAAACTGAAAATGGAACTCGTCTCTCCAATTAACAATTCCGGCTCATTATCTATTACCCCACTCGCACATGTAAACTTACAGCACCTGGCATTCCCAAGCGGTCACCCATCTGACCAGGTTCAACGTTGCTTAACTTCAGTGATCGTACGGGAACTCAGATCCCCGATTAACAATCCCGAGTCATTTTCCATTACCCCACTCGCACATCTAAAATTACAGCACCTGGCATTCCCAATCGGTCACCCATTTGACCAAGGTCGCCGTTGCTTAACCTCAGTGATCGTACGGGAACTCGGCTCTACAATTAACAATACCGAATCATTATCCATTACCACACTTGCATATCCAAGGTTACTGCTTCCTGGTATTCCTGAGCGATCATTCATCTATATACTGGAATGGCCTGAGAAGACTTTAGATACACTTTCCAGGAGAGAGCTTTTAACCGGTAAGCTTTGAACTCTCCATCACGATGACTTTTGCTTTCCTGCAAGCATAACCATCGTCGTCTTCCCATCCTTTTCTTAGACTGTTTACTACCCAAGTCTAAATAGCTTAACCAATGGCTGGAAGAAGAGGCTTTCTGACGGGCATTTGTGCGAAAGCGTATGCTATCGACTACCCCGAACTCGGCTCAAGGATTCCACTTTCAAAGTTAGTTACGCGCATTAGTTTGATTAGCACATCTGTAATTTTATATTAATTAAGAATTTTACCAACGTACAAGTAGTTTCCTGGATAACAGCTCGGAATGATAAATCAGAAAACGGAGTTCAAATTCCGGTCGATTTCGCTTATTTTCTTTAAAAAATATTAACCCCCAATCAAGACGATAATACGCCTAAGACACAAGGAACTACCGAAAGAGAATGAGTAATTTTTAGAAGTAACCTGAAGCCTAATCCCATATAAGGAACAAGGGATATAGCTCTACTCTTATTCAAAAGAGATGGGAGGAGTATGAACAGGACGATAGCCGACCCTATCTTACTAGAAAATACCATCGGGAAAGTTATGAATCCACCTATTCTCTCCCTAGCTTCGGGTTAAATAGCAGCTATAGCAGAATATTCTTCTATCAAATTAATCATGAATCATGAATTGAAAAGAATTTGATTGCCCGATGGCGCATCACACGTGGCACCTAACAAAAGGAAGGAATTAGGGACAGACTAGTTTTCTTAACAAAAACAAAAATTGGTCTTCATGTGGGCCCACCTATCATCAGCGTTTTATCCTATCTCTTTTTAGAACTAACCTATTTCAAAATATATTACCCTAAAATTCTGAAAAATAACTTATTAATATATCTTTTTTTATTAATCAATACACCAAAGCAAGGTAATAATGCTGCTAAGACGCAAGGTGGCTACTCGTCGTGAAAGAGAAAGAAAATACTTTAAGAGACACCTGGAACACAATCCTGAACAGGGAATATGGAATAAACTTCTACTTCTCAAAAGACTGGAGATGAGTGTGAATTTGACGATAGGCAAACATATCCACTCCTATTTATTCTGGACCGGACGATAGGCAAACCTATCTACTCCTATTTAGTATGAACCACCTTATAGGCAAACCTAACAGCACCATACTATTTCTTGATATTTCCCTTTATAAAGAATTGAATAGTTCTACCAAAAGCGGTCGGCTGCTTCAGCAATTTATCTGGGGATTCTTGCAATGTTAACGATCCTCACCAGACACCTCGGCATCATTTACGTCCATTTCCGCAGTGACGTAGTTTCTTCGGGCCTTTTCTATAAATATTTTCATAGATTTTTTCTGTGGTTCTCTCATTTCTTCACGATTTCAAGAATCGAAGTCCCTTACTAGATTGGCAGTTAGGTTTAATCATTTTATTGCTGAAATAGCTATTTGAAAATACTATTCTATAAGTTGTATTCTATAAGTTCTATTCTAATAGATTATTCTCCTGCAGTCCTCGCCTGTTCAATTTTTTTGTATACTTTACTTTTAGGACGTTGGCGATCATGGCACTCCACAACTTCCTGTTCCTTTTAGCCCTTAGTAAAGTTTGTGTTTTTGCGATATATTCTAATCTCTTCTGGCAATCATTGGCACAAGCTGATTAAGTAGATTATCCGCTGTTTTCCCTCTGTCACTGTGAGTTTCAAATGATCCAAGCCCTCATTCCTCATGTGCCTTAGAAATATCAACTGTTTCGTTCTGATGGTACATATACAGGTATCCATTTGTTTCCGTTTTCTGTAGAACTTCGTCGTTGCTTACATGATCTGTCCATGGTATTCTCAGTATCCTCCTGTAGAACCACATTACTGTTGCTTCAACTCTCATCCTCCTCTGTGAGGAGATTGTCTAGTATTCATTGGTATATAGAAGGAGCGATATTGCATAGCATTTCACTATTCTTTGTTTCTAATGAAATTCTACTCTTTCTTAATACTTTGCTTGCCTTTTGGAAGGCATTTTTCCCTATCCCAATGCGTCTTCTGATTTACTAATTATTTAAATTTTTGTACTTGTTTAATTTTACTATCTCCGATTTGTTAATACCGATTTTGGGCTGTTTCCTTTCCTGACAACTTGTTATATAGGAATAAAGTGTCGCTGCCGTCACTTGAGCTTGAACATAGATCGCCAGTGAGCAAACACAGGCGATCCCATTATTGAATTCAGTAGACCACGTGACCATAGAGGAAACGCATAAGTACAAAGTATCGTGACTTCTAATTCATCGCTATTTCTTGTCTATCATATACAGATCTCTATTTCTAGTCTATCCTCTATTACTATACGGAACGCTATTCTCTACTCTATTCACTATACTATTGGCCCCATTTATTTCTGTTCCTATTTTTCTTTAGTTTAATTCCCCATCCCCTCCCTCGTTAGGTGGTTAGTGATGTCAGTTCTCTGGTAGTTAAGGGATGCCTTTCGTTTCGCGTGTGTGTTTTCGCATTTGTTATTGTGTCTAAATGAGTGCGTGTTTGTGTGAGTGTTTTTTGGATGGATAATTGTTTTTTATACTATTATAATCCCGCAATTTTTTCGTCTAGTAAACTGATGTTTCTGCCACATTTAGGGATTGTGTTTTTTTTTTATTACTAACCTAATTTTGTTTTGTTTTCATGTAAATAGTATTCATTCATATTGTAAATAATCTTTGGGGTTTTTAAACTGTTGTTTTTATACCCACCTCCACAGATTTTGAAATGTACATATGGGGACTAGTTAGGATTTCATAGAGACATTGAGGTATTTTGGTGGATGTAGTAAGAAAGGTAGGAGAGAATGGGTTGTTTGGGTGATAGGACTATTGTTGGTATGTTTGGGTCAGTGTTTGTGACTAGCTAAGTTTAGAATTAAGACAGAAGAAGACCGTTCTTTCCCCCAATCCCCTTTTTGGCCTTGTGCCACATTTTGTACAAAATTGTACGAATAAATATTTATTCACTATACGATTTCTCTATTCAGATCACTATACGTGATACTTGTCGAACGAGTATTATCAAGCCAGTACTATTAGTGTGTGGGTTATTCGAAGGCGTCTGACACCAGCATTGATCAACTGCGTTACTGTGGTTGTACTACAACGAGTATTACGAACGTGACCACGAATATTTGTTGGCATCACAAAAGTGGCATTCAGTGTTCGTTGACATCACTAAACAACTAGAAATTTTCTCTTCTTACAGCTGATATTTAGTTCTTTCTTCTCGCTTTCCATATCTACATTCTATAGGATTTCCTTTATGCATCTGCCATCAACAGTATGTCATGTCCATACCATTATGATTCTTGCCGCCAGTAATGTATCCTGGTAGGACTTAATTCTCTAAGTTCTTCAAAGATTTAAATGCAACGTCAATCGACATCAGTCTTCTTGAATACTATTCTTTTTATTATTCTGGAGGAAGTTATTTTTGAAAACATGTTGATCCGAACTGATAGCGGATAAAAATAAGCGTCTACACTAAGTCAAGATATTGAAACGACCGAATATGCTTTCATAAAAGTCGAAAAAATTATAAATCTAGAATAATTATTTGAGAGACCTTAGAATGACAGCCTTTTATATCAAGCTGCTAGAAAAATACATTGAAATGTTAATTATTTTTCATAGATTGGAAATCGGGGAAAAAAAACAGAAATTATAAAAGATAACTAAAAAATTAAACAAATCATCTATAAACACAATAACTAACTTTCTGGGCTAATTGATGCCAAAATAAAAATTATCTTCTCTGTGCTGTGTCCTTTCAGGAGGCTGGCGATCATGGCTCTCCGCAATTTCCTCTCCTCTGTAGCCCTTAGTAAAGTTTTTCTTTTTGATATCTCCCCGAAACTCTGCTCGAAATCCCTTTACTAAATCTCTCTATGTCGGTTATGCATTGTTTTCCACGACCCCTCTTGACTTCAGTCAGTCTAGTGATCGTAAAAATTGCCAAGCTCTCTTTCCTTACTATGTGCCCTCGAAATTTCAACTGCATTTTAATTAATTTGAATTCCAGCGATAACAAAATCCCGTAATGAAGTTAGCAAAGTTTTTGTTCACTATACTGCAAACGCCCAGTTCTTCAACATGACTGAGACCGCCAAATATAATTCAACAAAAAGTAAATACTTAACTAACTTTATGACATCTACTATTGAAAAAAAATCTATCTAAACTTATTAGTACATCATCCAAAACATTATAAATACAACACTGAAACAAAACAAAAAAATAAGCTAAAACCTGACTGAGGAATTTACTCAATCGCTTGTAATAATTGTCACAAAATATACATAGGAGAAACTTCAAGGAAACTAAATAAAAGATTATATGAATACAAAAGGAAAATTAAAAAAAAAACCTAAAAAACAATACGTCAAATGCGTTGGTTACCCACCATAAAGAGACTGAAGACAATTTTGTCATAAAAAATGCTACTCTGATCAAAAGTGTAAATAATTCGATACGACGTAAATGTCTGGAGAGTGGCTTCATCGCAAGGTCATGCACAGTAAATTTGCGCCATGGCTCTTACATCATTTTATAATTCCTGGCCGATCTTCTATCATCATAGTTCGAGATAAGAAAAGTAATGGAATGTAAAAGAAAAAGACTTCAAATTACTTCGGCTAAATATTAAAAAAAAATTCTAAAATTTCCAGCATTCCTCCTTTGTAAGCATGTGCAGTTTACCATCATAACGAATTTAGTCCGCTTAAGTCCTAAAGGACGAAACGCACTACAAGTAAACTTTTCCACTTTGTCAATCATTTTTCTCATTATATATATATATTAAAGAAAGACATTCGAATTACTAACACAAAAACAGAGAATGTCTCATATCGAGAATATTTAACATTGAAAAACATAAAGGAAAAAAATTAATTATTTTTAATAATATGTGGAAATCTCCACCCTTTACCTGAAGACGGTCGCGAGACCAGAAACATGTGTTGTAAAATTATGAAAAATAAAGAATAATATTTTTTTTTAAATCCACATTACAACCAAAAAAGTATACGGTACCTCTCTTCTTTTTAATATACACCCTTTTCTCTCGTTGAAACCATTATAACCTCTTCATTTATATATATATATATATATATATATATATATATATATATATATATATATATATATATATATATATGACTAAAACGCAACAATAGTAAAAAAAGTTTGGTTAAAGTAAAGTGATAATAATAAATATTCAGCAATTATAAAAATATTATTATACAGATTATTGAATTTTATTCGCCTACTTTACTTTACATCAAAAATTTGAATTAGGATATTTTGTGCCATCCACATGGCTTGACTGACCTTTCAACCACACACACACACACACACACACACACACACACACACACACACACACACACAGATATATATATATATATATATATATGAATAAAAAGAAAGAACATTAAGATATATAATTCGGTGTTCTTATAGATATTTTTATTTTTACACAATAGTGCTCAATGTAAATTTACAGAGCATTAATATTATAAATTAACTGATTTAAAATATGTTTTTATTTGCTCTTAGCTTCCATTTTTGAAACATGGTTAATACTGTGTAGCGAAAACAAACATATTTTAAATCAGTTAATTTACAATATTATATATATACATATATATACATATATATATATATATATATATATATATATATATATATATATATATATATACATATATATACATATATATATATATATATATGAATAAAAAGAGAGAATTGGAAAAAATGTCTGTTTAAAGTAAAGTGATGGAATAATATTCAATAATTATAAAAATAATAATAAGAATAATTATACAGATTATTGAATTCTATTCACTCTCTTTACTATTAACCAGGAATTTGAATTCGCACACTTTGTGCCCTCCACATGCCTTGACTGACCTTTCAACCCACTGATGAACATTCATGAACGTTCTCCAATTTAAAAACCTTCATAAACCAATGACATACTCACCTCTGTGTATATAAACAGGCGCAGCATAATAAATCCTACATTGACTTGATAAAGTCTCTCAGTGGACGAAACGCATCGGCTAATTATAGTTTTTTCACTTGTCTCCTTTTATTCATTTCGCCTCTTCTATAGATACACCCAATATGACGTGCTATACCATTTAGCTACAGAGGAAGTGTTTATTAAAAACAGTGCATTTACTTAAATATTTGTATCTATGAAAATAACGTATAAACAGAAAATATATTAAAATAATTGTTGGACTGCGTCTACTTCATAATATATGAAGTCATTTGTTTATCTTGCTACACTTCCTTCGGATATGAGCGTTCGAAAGGAATCATGGGAAATTTGTAATTTAAAGCAATAATTTGAACTTACAAATCAGACACTTCCTCTGAAGCAAAATGGTATAGCACGTTTGGATATATGACGCTTCCGTGTAGGATACAGTTTCGATTCCTGTCGGAGGGCGCGTTTTTTGTCTATGAGATTTCTCGGATATTCAGGCCGGTAAATCTTGTTAATACCGTTTATCATGTTTGTATCTATAAATATAGCTTGTAAGCAATATATACGAGCTAATTACGTTTTTGTACTGTTGAGTAATATTTAATTCCCTAAATTTCAATGAAAAAAACGAGAACTTTGTCACAGATCATGAAAATATTTTAAATACTCTAGAGAGGACATTACTGAAAGCTGACATTATGTAGAATAAAGACTACAAAATGAAAACGCCCCAGAACATGACGGTAGAAATTGTGCGGACGCATAATGAGGAAAGTAGGCTTGGAGTACATAACACTCACAAGGCGTACTGTTGAAATATCGCAAAAACAAAATACGCAAAGGTCCGCAAAAAAGAAAGGAAATGGTGGAGAATCATAATCACACGTAACCTCTTAGATAGTCATGACAAATAATACGAGAGAAAGAGATTACGTGTTGACTAGAAACAAAGATAAGCGGGTGTTGTCCTTGAGAAATTAACTTTCGAAATCGAAGCTTTAAATTTACATAGATTAGAAATATCCCGAAGGCTGACGTAGTATTATCTCAACTGATAAACAGGTTCCTTATAGAGATGCTGTGATAGAATACCACATAGCATCAAAAAGATGAACGCCTAACGATGTACATATATAACTGTACATTTTCAAAGATATACATTTTTATTTCTTCTAACGTTATTTCTAATGCATATCCGTCTTCTCGGAGAAGGCTCCGCTTTTAAACATTGTTTATTTCGTTTAACTGTCGGCACATTCGAGAAAGAAATATAAGGATTCCAACTTGCATCCTTCTTCGTAGGAGAAAAGACCACGTGAAACGGTTTGCTTTAGGCCCCACGACGACGGAGAGCTCTCAGAAACAAATTTTCGTAGGATTCTACTAAAGTACGGAACATTTACTAAAACGCAATAAAGAAACATGTTGGATAAATGTAAAAATCTATTACCGTTTTAAATATATACACAATGAAATTATATATATATATATATATATATATATATATATATATATATATATATATATTTGGGTATGCTCTATACTATCTCCTTCGCTAATTCCTAGGTACTTATAGGCTTCATCTTGTTCCAGTTCCCTAATCTTTGTGACAATTATTATTATTATTTTATTTCCTTTTATTTCTGGTGTGTACACATTTCTTTCCCGGTCCTTCCCAGAAACCGAAGATTAGAAATGGCATCATGACATTTTCCACTGACCAATTAAAAAACAAACAAACACATATGTTACATAGATAAAGCCCTTCTTAAGATGTGGGCTGTACTCGTGAGAACAATTTTTTGTATTTCTTTAAGGCATGGGCTTCCAGTCTGCTGAAATCTTTTCCGACGAAACTGAGGGCTCCAAATACAACAGGGATTGTTGATGTTCCATTGTGCCACATATTTTGAGATTATTATTATTATTATTATTATTATTATTATTATTATTATTATTATACGCTTTTATAATATATGAGCTTATAATGTCTACTGTAACGAAAGCTATTATATTCAATGTTTCTTTGATATGCTAATATCTTGGAGCATTATGAACCTTTCCTTGCAATGAGTGACATATAGTATCTTTCTAAATTTCATTGGTTGTGATTTGAGCGATGTGCCCACGAATTGAACTAAATTTGGAGAAGTGACAAGTCAATCTATGAGAGAGAGAGTAGTGCGTGTGTGGCCTATATGAGAATTTAATGTTTTGATTATTGCTATCGGAGATGCGATATCCCAAAGAACGTAACTGATACGCTGACATAATGAGGTGAGAATACATCAATAGTAAAAAAGGCTTCATGTTCTTGAAACATTTAATGTCAGAAATGCAATAATATTTCTTTTTCCAAATTTGGTTTGTAGACTGCACTGAGTTGTGAAACTAAAGTTAAACAAACAGTATTAACTCTTGGGCTAACGCTGTCTACATCTATAAACGCTATACTAAATGTATTGTGTATTCTTCGCCTTAAAATATAGAAAGTTTTACAATAGAGATACGTATATCTGCGTTTTTCATTTTTAAAAAGAATCCACAGGTAATGTGTGTTCTGTATTGGCTCGACTATTTATACATGTTCGTCAGTGGGTAGTAAGATTTATATAACGGGTGTAAGAGCAAAATTGTCCAAATCGTGTAACAGAATTGTTGCAATGGAATGCCCCACTCTCCCTATCGCCTATTTTGGACTGACTATATCAGTAGATATATATATATATATATATATATATATATATATATATATATATATATATATATATATATACTAAGCACAGGATACACTTCGGGCTTTTTTGGCAATTAGTTGAAGATTCGTCTCCAACTAAGCTGGTCGAACTCACTACCTTTGGGCGGAGAGGAACCCAGACGAGGCTATGCCGAATGGCAGAGTCTCGTCTGTGGTGGTAGACATCAACCGGACCACGTGCATACGGGGTCTACGGGTAATTTTTGCCCGAGCCTACGGACTCGGTTTTTCCCCGCATTAAAAACGGCCTAGTGCCACATCCTGACTCGCTGGGAGGTGAGGTAAATAACCTTGCTTCGGCAATTAGTTGGAGATTTGTCTCCAGGTATGCTGGTCGAACTGCTTCGGGCATAGAGCAACCCAGACAAGGCTATGCCGAAGGGCAGAGTCTCGTCTGGTATGGTAGACAGCTACCCGACCTCGTTTTTTACGGGGTCTTCGGGTAATCTTTGCCCAAGCCTACTGTCTCGGTTTTTCCCCACATTACAAAACGGCCTTGTGCCGCATCCAGCCTCGCAGGCAGTTAAGGTAAATATGCTTGCTTCGGCAATTACTATCCAGCTGAGTCCATGCCTTTCAGTAGTGCATTCTTTTTCATAATAAAACTCCCTTCCTTTCTTCTACGCCCGTGTTGCTGTTCTTTTCACTCGAGTACCGCCTTTGTCTGTTTATAATCTTCTTTAAAGAAACAACAAGAATAAATGTCCATCCCACAAAAAGACCTTCAGCCATCTTGACACCATTTGTCGTAAGAATCAGTGAAAAACCCTTTGAATTATTCAGCTAGAAAGAAAACAGGTTAAAATCGTTTTGTGTCCGCCACACTGTTTCCCAACTGAGAAATGGTGAGAGGAAAAAGATCATTCAGGCCTTCAGGAATGGCACGAACATTCATAGACTGGCTACCATCTGAACCATCAACAGAACGATAAATAAGTTTACAAAAGAATGAATAATAAAGAAGAAAACTTCATTAATGGGTCACAACCGGAAGAGGGATCATCATTTCGACTTAGAGCTAAAGAAGTCAATAAGAAAAGATTCAAATCAATCCATAAGACGTTTAGCAAGTGAGAGAGAAGTTTCAGCTATGACAGTCAAAGAGCAGTGAAAAAAGAGTTGATGATGAACTCATACGTGAAAACTTTGAGGCACATTCTTATCCAGAACAGAAAGATTAGAGAGGGCGAGGATCATCTTGAATAAGTTTGAAAATAATACTGGAATAACATATATATATATATATATATATATATATATATATATATATATATATATATATATATAACTTAATTTCAATCATTCGTGAGTTTCCGATTCTTACCTATGATTAATTAATGATGAAAATGTCATTTTCGTTTATAATCGATTTCATTCCAATTCTTTTGTTGTGTCTGGAGAGTAATTTTACATTCTTAATGCTAAAGTAGAGTCCCATAGTGTTATAAAAACCTCGGAGAATTCCAATAAAATATCTTTAATCATTTCTAAGTTACACCGGTTCAAAGCTTAATATAACAATTGGACAATTTTTGCTTTTACACCCGGGCTCGTGTTCATGTGTAGTAAGATTCATTTTATTTATTCTGACACTTTCTGGGTGGCTAATATCGGTTATGTATGAAATTATTCTAGAGGCAAGAAATGACCTGTTAATTTGTCACCCCCTCCAAGACGAAACTGACGTCTTTTTCATCGTCTGATAGAACCGTTGGGTTAAAAAGGAGTTTGACTCAGCCATAAAGATGGAAGGGAAAATAAGCATGGCTGACGCGAACATCCTTGTACCTTCTCTGACTAAAGTGACAAGAACTGGAAAAATTATATTGAATCAATTGCTAGGTTTACTGCTAGGAATGTTAGTTCACTGTGTCAGGCTAGACAATTTTACATATAATGTCTACCGTTCGTCCATGATTTGGATATTAATGCCTGGCATAGTTTGATGTTCCTGCTATATATTTAGAGATCCTTGAAGAAATCCAAAGAAGAATCTGCAATGATATTGGTCCTGATCTAGCACCTCGGCTTCAGTCACTTTTCCCACCGCCGTAACGTGTCTTTTCTATGAATATTTCCATAGAATTTGTTTTGATGAACTTTCCTTTATTGTAAACGTTATGAATTTAAGCGCAGTGCTAGATTGACGGAAATATATCATCATTTTCCAGTTGAAATAGCTGGATGTGACTGCAAGTTCTATGCTAAGAGTTTTTTCTACCGCGATTCTCGTTTGTGGAACCTTTTTGTGTAACTTTTAGTTTCTTGCTGTCCAGTCAACTTTGGTCTTTAAAAATTTAAATGCAATGTCAATCGTTATATTACGTCTTCTTAATTCCCGTTCTTTTATTGTTCTCTCCTGAATATCTCCTTCCGTCTTAGTGGCTATATCGCCTTGCTTGGAGTGAAATGATTAAAAAATAAATATAGGTAATAAAATAAATATAGTAACAATAAAAAAAAATACTATGGGAGAACGTGAAAGGAAGACAAGGAAATTATTTTGCCAAGTTGGGATAAGATATTTACGGACAAATTTAATGTGGGGAAATCCGTGCCCGTGGGCTCGGGCAAAAATTGCTCGTAGACCCCGCATACACCGGATTGTGTATCTGTCTACGTCCCCGGACGAGACTCTGCCCATCGGCTGAGCCTCGTCCGGGTTCGATACGACAAGAGCTTCCCACGCTGACGGCTCACGCCTATTACCAATTCTATTAGTCAGTGTTCAAGTTCTGCTAGAAACCAGAATAGAAAAAAAGGGTTTTACTCTTTCGACTTAAAATGTGAGTGCACGACAATGATAATATCATCTTTTAAGAAGAAAGTCAAATAGAAATAGAGGGAGGCAGAGAAAGACTTAAGCTGGAAGAGTGATAAAGAAAAACAAAGTGACAATGAAAGCGAGAGAGGGAGAAAAAATAGATAGAGAGTAAAAGGGGTAAGGAGTAAAGAAAATAAATAAAGACGTTGAAAACGATGGAAAAAATAGCAATTAATAGAAAGAGAGGAGGAGAGAGTGTTGAAGAAAGTTGAAGGCAGGGGAGAAGGAAAGAAATAGGGAGAAAAACAATGAGATGCTGACAAATCAATAAGAGAGAAAAAAAGAAGTGGATCAAAATGAAGAGATGAAATGAAAGAAAAATGGCGGGAATGTAAAAGGATTTCCTAAGAAGACGAAAGAAAGGAGAATATTGGGGGGGGGGTGACAAAAATGATAAAATAAAAGAGAAGATACCAAGAGCGAGAGGGGAACGGATTCAGAGGAAAGAAAAAGAGAGAGGGAGAGAGAGAGCGAATAAAGAAGAAAATAAGAGGCAGAAGAAATCAGGTGAAGAAACAATGGGAGGCGAGTTAGAGAGAGGAGGAAGCGACCGATAGAGGCATGAAATCAATAGACAGGAGAAGCAATGGAGAGAAGAAAGTAAGGAAAATAAAAAAAAGATAGGAACTCAATAGAGAGAGAGAAGCAAGAGAAAGGAAAACAAGAAAGTGGAATGGCCAGAGCGAAAAGGGGAAACCACGAGAAGCGAAAGAAAGAGAAAGAGTAGGTTGAGTGAGTGAGACAATAGAGAGAAAGAAACACCACACGGCAAAGAAAGATAGGGAAAGCCAAAGAGAGGGAAATCCAAAGAGAGCGAAAGCTAGAGAGGCGGAAAACCAATAGAAGGGAAATCAAGTAAGAGAGAGAGAGAACGAATCATTAGGGAGAAATGCAAGAGAAAAGTAAATAAAATATTCAAGATAGCTAGAGAGAGAAAGAGAGACAGAGAACCAAACGACATAAATAAAGTAGAAGAGAGGAAAGCAAGAGAGATTGACAGCCAGAGGGAGGCAGGAAAGCAATAGAGGGGAGAGACAGCTGGAGAGAGAGAGAAAGAGGAAAACGATGTAAACAAAAAGGGATGAGAAATAGTGACGTACAGGAGAGTGAAAAAAATATAGAGAAAAAGAAAACAATGGTGAGGAAAACAAGAAGGGAAAGCTTGAGAGAGGGAAAACTAGAGAGAGGGAAAACAAAGGGGAGGAAAGCAAGAGTGATAGATAGAGTAAGATATATAGAAGCAATAGAGAGAAAGAAAACAATAGAGGGGTTGAAAACAAGAGAAAAGGAACGCCTGATATAGGGAAAGCCAACAAAAAAACAAAAGAGAGGAAAGTAAGATAAGAGAAACATTAGAGGCGAAAATAAGAGAGAGGGAATGTTAGAGAGAGAGAGGGGGGAAGCTAGAGATACGATGGAAACCAATAGAGAGGAAAGAGAGAGATAGAGAGCAAAAAAAAAAGATGGAGAAAAGAAAGCAAGAGAGACCGAGAGAGAGAGAAGCAATAAAAAGGAAGTAAAAACAAATAGGAGTGAAGAGCAACAGAAGGAACTCAAGAGAACTACTTCTTTTCCATTGCTCAAACTGAGAACAGAAACCAATAAACAATGTCGACAGGAAAGAGATAGAGGGAGAGGGGGAAAATAGAGAGAAAAGCAATCAATAGAGAGTGAGAGTGAGAGAGAGAGTGAGTGAGAGAGAGAGAGTGAGAAGCAATAGAGAGAGAGAAAAAGCAATAGAGAGAGAGAAAAAACAATAGAGCGTAAAAGAAACAGAGAGTGAAAGCCAAGGTGAAGAGAAAAAAAACAAATAGAGGAAAGCAAGAGAGAGAAGAAAGAAAAAGAGAAAGAGAGTCAAAAAAGGAAAGAGAGAAAAAGTAAGAAAGAGAGTGACATCAATATAGAGGAAATTACGAGGGAGACAAAGAGAGAGAGAAAAAGAGAAAAAGAGAGAATGAAAGAGAAAATAAGGTTGGATAGAGAATTAAACGTGTAAAAGAAAATAAGGCAGAAAGAATGCAAAGAAGAGAAAATATGAAGGAAAAAAGTAAAAGAAAATCGAAGCCAATGATTACATCCCAAATAAAAAGAATTAAGAGCAAAGGCAGAGTTAAACAGGAAGTAAATTCTTCTGTTTATGTATGCGTACGCATGCGCATTAGTGCAATTTGAGTGCATATGAACGGATAGTTAACTGAGGTTTTGTGTTTGTGTGCCCGTCAGCTTGACTTCAGATAGAGCCCAGAATTCGCGCATATATTATGCAAATCAGGCCGAGACTAAAACATAAAAGATGACAGAAAGGAACATAGCGTTAAAACGACATTAAGACGTCTCTCTCACTTTCTCACGCGCTCCAACTCTCTCAGAGCAAAATAGATATAGACAGAGATATTTCCAGAGAGAGCAAGAGCAAGAGAGAGAGACAGAGAGAGAGAGGGAAGAGAGGGAGGGAGATACAGACAGACATGCGATGAAGAGATAGATAGAAAGTGTAAAATTTAAAAATTAATTTTAAAGGTAGAAAATTGGTTATTTTTCTCTCATATTTTTACTTTCAACAAATTGGAAATTTGCATAAATCTACACCAAAATATTAAAACCAGAAATCATTGTTCATGAGGAATATTCTTAATACTTACCGCAATCTACTTACACACACACACACACACATACATACAAACACACATATATATATATATATATTTAGTTGGACTGATACTGGGTTTCACGCTATTTGTGATCGTCAGACAAATATGTTAGCTCTATCACTGATATTGAGCGCTTTCCAATAAATACCGCGCATATATAATATATAAATAATATATATGAAAAATTGTACATATATATATATATATATTTCATTAAAAACGACTGACAAGGTACTTTTATTTAGTTTTTTATATAAAAAAACTAAATAAAAGCACCTTGTCAGTCGTTTTTAATGAAATGTTCTTGAAAGAAGGATTGCTGCCTAAATACACAAATATATATATATATATATATATATATATATATATATATATATATATATATATATATGTATATGTGTGTGTGTGTGTAGTCTTTTATTCATAGTCTTTTTACAGATTTTTTTAGTTATATATGAATTCTTACGCGCACGCATATATATATATATATATATATATATATATATATATATATATATATATATATATATATATATATGAACGCTTGGGAATGACAGGTGCTGTAAATAGTAAGTATCCTTATTATCTCACAAAAATTTATTACAATTCTATATTCTACTTCTTACAAATATATATATATATATATATATATGTAGCCTTAATGCAAATATAAAATTTGTCGCTGAGCTGATTGATGTTCAGTCTTTGTGTAATTGTTCGGTTATCTTGTATCTCCTGACGAGTGAACCGAAAAATTACACAAAGATTCGTCTAAGAAACTCCTGAGTATAGATGCTAAATATAACATCAATCAGATAAAAAGAAAATTACAGATATCTCGTGACAAGTGTACCGAACCAATGTACATTTATCTATAAATAGGGCATATCTTACAACTCAAGCAATATCAGTGGCGTGGAGAGATGAGACGTTCTGTATGCACGTCCGCTGAGCTCTCGTAAAACCCTTCCCAGTACACTCCTGCGTCGCTTCAACGTGATGGCATAACACGAGAAGCAACAGTCTCCTGATGGGAGAATTCCAAAGGACCTGCAGTATGGGGAACTGGCCACCGAGGAGAGGGAAGGAGGGCGACCTCATCTTTGGTTCAAGGACGTCTGCGATGGACATGAACCTCGAGTGTTGGAAGACGGCACCAACGGTCGCTACCACTGGAGACGCAATTTACACCAACGGCTGGAGCTAGGAGAGAAGAAACGGAGGCTTAGCCCCGGGCAGAAGGGTGCGCCAAGGAAAGAAAAGTACACAGTGACAATGAGGGAGAGTGTCTCCACGTGCATTCGTTGTAATCGAGACTGACACTCCCGTGTGACATTGTTCGGCTATAAAAGATGCTGTGACGCATTCAGCAGCTGAGGCATAAGTTTTTGGATGCCGGTCCATGGTCTCTCGTGAACGAAGGATGCCACACACAATACACAGAGACGCACACACACACACACACACACACACACACACACACACACATATATATATATATATATATATATATATATATATATATATATATACGCCTACATACATACATTAGAAATACATATACATACCCTGTAGATATACATATATACAAATGTGTGTGTAGGTACGAATGTATGCATTAATTTATAAATGTTAAAATTGTTGCAGCACACAAAGGGTTTGATGGATTCGTTTTTTACGGATTATCAACCATTTTCGGTTTATTTAAACCCACAAAATATTTTTAGATTGTAAGAAAATTTTGGGTGATAATAAGGATTTAGTGATACTGTTCTTATTATTTAACCCATAGCTGGGAGAGAGAAGAGGATAATTCATTCCCAATGGTAATTGTGCGTAAGTGAACCCAACTGGAATTGAAACTCGACTCTCTGATTAATAATTCCGAGTCATTTTTCATTACACCATCTGCACAAACCACTTTAAATCACCTGGTATTCTCAAGGGTTCACCCATCTACATACTGACCAGGATCCACACTGCTTAACTTCGCTGATCGTGCGGTGTTTCAATGTGAATGGATGAGCCCAAAATGTAAATTACAAACAAGAGTTACTAAAATCAAACATGAACAGAAGTTAAAAATATCTGGGAAAAGTTCTATCAAAGTACGACACTGAGATTCGGGTTGGCCAAAAATGCCTTCCAAAAGGTAAGCAGAGTATTAAGAGACAGAAAAATGTCGTTAGAAACAAAGAAAAGAGTACTGAACTGTTAAATGATAACTGTCCTTCTGTATGACAGCGAAAACATAACGATAAAGAACAGATTTGAAGCAACGGTAATGTGGTTCTACAGAAAGATGTTGAGGATACTATGGAGCGAAATTGTGAGCAACGGTGAGATTTTGGAGAAAATGCAAAACAAAATGGAAACTTATACTTAACATCAGGAAGAGGCAATTGGAATTTCTTGGACACGTAATGAGGAAAGAGGATTCGGAGAAGCTGATACTCATAAGATAGTTTGAGGGAAAGAGAGACAGAAGAAAGCATCGCTAAATATACTTGATGGGCTCAATTAAATGGATGGCAGAACAGGGTTTGGAGAAATAAGACAAATACACAACACAGTGAGAGCTACAATTGAGGGCTATGCTCACATTTGTCCTCAAGGGACACGGCACATAATAGAATAAAGATTGAAGAAGCCACGCCCAAAATCGTTGACACAAAAATAAATACTGAATACTAGGTAATAAAATAATTAATTATGAATTACCAACAGATTCTATGGATTTCGTTAATCGGACTGACTTCCTCATCTTGGTTGCTTTCCTCACAACGTTTCGGCCGTCTGATCCTCCGGCCTTCTTCAGGTGCATCTCGAACTCGGGAACCGTCGGTCTGGAATTTCGAACCCAACCCTTTATTGTTAAGGGGGTACCATGTTCTCGTTCCATTAAGGCCATCGCTGCTGCTACTACTGCTTGACACATGGCCGAGGCGACTAGGACGTTGGAACAGTGATTGCAAGTTCTCCCGATGTTCTGAGTTCAATCCCGAGCAAAGGCAGTGGCAGCAACAAACAAGAGCGGTGACAACGATAATAGAAGCAACAGCAGCAGCAACGATGGCGTCAAGCAGTAGTAGCAGCAGCGATGGCCTTAATGGAACGAGAACATGGTACCCCCTTAACAATAAAGGGTTGGGTTCGAAATTCCAGACCGACGGTTCCCGAGTTCGAGATGCACCTGAAGAAGGCCGGAGGATCAGACGGCCGAGACGTTGTGAGGAAAGCAACCAAGATGAGGAAGTCAGTCCGATTAACGAAATCCATAGTGAAAACCCCTCATCCCAAAAATATAGACAATTACTACAACAGATTCTAAATTATTATTTTTATTCATTAGTGCTCTCATTTCCGTTATATTGAAAAGAATTGTTGCGAAATATATATATATATATATATATATATATATATATATATATATATATATATATATATATATATATATATATATATATATATATATATATATATATGTATATGTATGTATATGCCGGTTCATATATATAAATATATCCGGTGTAACACCAAAATTGGCTAAATTATGTAACAACAAAATAATCCAATTGTTACATTAAGATTTGAACCGTTCTACCTTAGAAATGATTAAAGATATCTTACTGCAATTCTCCGAGGTTTTTATAACACTATAAGACTCTACTTTGAACAATAAGATTGTATCTAGCTCTAAGTTGAAATGTTGATCCCTCTTGCTGTTGTGAGCACCTGATCCAGTTTTCCACTCTACTGTTCCCTCTTTTTTAAACTTATTCACCAGTCTCTTAATAGTTTTTGAATGAATTTTGAATATGGAAGCCACAGTATGAATATTCGTACCATTCATGAAGGCCTGAAAAGGAAAAAAAAAGAAGAAAAGGGATCATAGTAACAGAAATTTAGAAGATTATAATTATCAGGGCAGCGAGTAAGAGGAAGAGATTTCCACTGTCAGGAAGGGCGTGAGAATAAGCTCTTGGAGTAGAAGTGGTGGTTACATTTCACTGCTTCGACGGTAAAAGGTTGGGACCGAGATGGCCCTGTGACGCACTTAAAGAGATCCCGCGTGGATGCTTTCCCAAACACTACAATTTTAACCACTTCGGTCATTATCTATCATCCATTTGCTTATAATATTCCCTTGCTTATATACATCATAATTTATTAACCCTTGAGTAGGTCGTGGGAGCCATGTTGGGTGGACATTATAAGAGATTAACAAGAAGTCTACCCAGGGAGGAAAATATCGCTGTACAAGCATAATGATTTTATGAATGCTCAATGTCACACGGAACAATGAGATATCTGTAAAGGAAACGAATGCCTTCAAGCAAAAATGTGCTCAACTGAACCGGTCCCCTAAAGTCAGTCATGGCAGAACTGCCGACCGCCAGATAATTACGTGAAAACTTGAAACTTAAAATCGTAGTCCGTCTCTGAGTGGCAGAAATGTATTTAATAATTTACTAAAGCTGCTTATGCTTATATATATATATATATATATATATATATATATATATATATATATATATATATATATATATATATATATATATATGTATATATATATATATATTTATATACAGAAATATAGTCTTAAAGTGTGCTATATTTATGGGGTAAAGTGCTCAATATCAGAGATGGAGCGTGTGTAAATATAAAAGTGGACATGGAAGTCAGCACTTAGAGGCGACACCCTGTTTCATGCTAGTGCAATCGTCAGTCGCCTGACGATTGCACTAGCATGAAACAGACTGTCGCCTCTAAGTGCTGACTTCCATGTCCACTTTTATATATACATATATATATATATATATGTATATATGTATATATATATATATATATAATTGTGTATTTGTGCAGCAATTCCTCTTTTATACAAGTTTCATTAAAGACGACTGACAAGATAATGTGATTACCTTTTCAATATAATGAAACTTGTATATATATATATATACATACATATATATATATATATATATATATATATATATATATATATATATATATATATATATATATAATCGACTCTCCCGTAGATTATACGTATGATGGTCAAGCAGATTAGTTCCTAGTAAACCGACAGCCCGACACAGGCATATGAGATTTGATTATAGTGGTGAAAGTTTTGTGCAGAACAATCCACACTCTTTGAAGGTCCGAATACAGAGATCTGGTGCACTACGTGCCACAAGGTCCCCAAACGGTTTTGAATTCAGAGTTGTCCTAGACCAGCTGACAACCAAGGCTATATAACCCAGTCTGTCCTGCTATTAACCCATAGCTGGAGGGGGGAAGAGGATTCATACCTTTCCCAAGGGTATTAGCATGTAAACTCGGCTCTTCGATTCTTCAATCGAAGCCGAAAGCCACTACTCCATCGTGCCATATATATATATATATATATATATATATATATATATATATATATATATATATATATATATATATATATACATATATATATATATGCTGAATTTTAATATAGATTACAATGAATCAATCATACAAAAAGTAAATTAGAAAAGTTAATGATATAAAATGGCGAAATCCCTTCCCTAATAAAATGTTAAAGATGCATTAACCTACCAATCACTCGATGAATGTTATGATCCTTGTTTTTTAAAAATTGTAAACTGTATTAGCTCTTCCTGAAATACGCAAGTACTGTCGACAGTTCGTCAAGTCATCATCAGTCATGGAAATTATATTATTTGGTGAAATACATTTAGCATCCGAGACGAAAAAAAAATCCAAATCAAAATATGATTTTTTGAAATGTGTTATTGATAACGGATACAAAGTTGTGGAGCGTGCAGTTGCAACGCCATGGTTGGATTTTTTAAAATTTAAGTGAGAGAGATTTTTTTAACTTATATGGCAATTTAAGAATTTTTTTATTGTTGGTGTTTATCAGTCTACGTTGCATGAAATAAATCGTTCAATAAGTAATGTATCAGGTGTAATCCCGAAAATTCGGATCAGTTATATATATATATATATATATATATATATATATATATATATATATATGTGTGTGTGTGTGTGTGTGTGTGTGTGTGTTTGTGTGTGTGTGTTTGTGTGTGTGTGTGTGTGTGTGTATGACACAGTGGAAAAAGTGTGACGCGTAAAGGACGAAATATGTTATTCGAAAACATTTTGTAATTTGTCATACATGTTTCCTTCACCATTGTTTTTGATAAAAGAGATAGATAGATAGATAGATAGATAGATAGATAGATATTTTAAGCAAGGCGAGTGTACCATTAGTGCACAAAGAGTGATCTAGAGTGAAACTGTGAGAAAAGACTCATCATAGCGGGGATTGAGGAAAGGATATAAATAAACGCGGTTCAAGATAAAAGAAGATTATAAGTTTTGAATATTGTAATTATTAGGGAAGCAAGTAAGTGGAAGGGAGTTCAACAGTCGGGAAGGGCTAAAAAAAGAAACTGCTGGAGTAGAAGTGGCGATTATATTTAACTATTTCAACAGTAAAAGACCGAGGCCAAGATGCCAATAGAGTAGGAAAAAAAGCCCATCGGAGCAGTTGCCATGAAAATATTTGTAGAAAATACTGAGGGAAGCAATATCAAGTCTGTGAGAAAGGGATTGAAGTCGAGATGCCAAATTTGGAGGCATATTTTATTAAGAGAGTATTGTTTCATATTATATAAACCTTCTCTGTAGGGTAGTCATGTGGTTGAATCCCTTTTCTTCATTATTACACCTTCTCAATATAGGCCTGTTGTTATTTCTTTCAATGTTTAATAAAAAAACAGGGATTATATATATATATATTTAAATAAAAACAGACCACTTTAAGGTTCCACGTAATAAATTATTTCACCACAGCTCTTTTAAAGGACCGCCGATCATCAAACTTTGCTTCTAAAGGTTGAAACGAAAATTTTTTCGTTTCAACCTTTGGAAGTAAAATCTGATGATCCGCGGTCCTTTAAAAGAGCTGTGATGAAATAATTTATTACATAGAACCTTAAAGTGGTCTGTTTTTATTTTTATTTAAATTATTAGCTCTGATTTGCATTGAGTTCTCTGGATTTTATCCTCCTTGGGTCTACCCATACGGATTACCTAGTTTTTCGTAAACTATATATATATATATATATATATATATATATATATATATATATATATATATATATATATATATATACCGGGTGTAACATCAAAATCGTGTAGCGGCATGGGATAATTGTCCGGCCTACAAAATATTTAATAGCTAAGAAACGACTGTGTTTCTTTTTCCCATGTTTCCAGATAAGTCGTTTAGCCATCTTGACACCATTTGCCGTAAGAATCACGAGTAAATTAACAGGTTTAAATTTTTTTTGTATCAGCCCCACTATATCTTCCGAACTGGGCAAGGATGAGAGGAAAAAGATCATTCGGGCCTTCAGTAATATTAACAACAATCATACTCTAGCTTCCATCTTCAAGAACCATAAAGAGAACGGAGATAAGAGGGAACAGTGGAGAGCAAGACTAGATCAGGAGCTTACAATAGTAAGGGGATCATTATTTCACGTTAGAGCTAAATACATATTTATTGTTCATAACAGAGTCCAATAGTGTTATAAAAAAAAACTCGGAGAATTCCAGTAAGATATCTTTAATCATTTCTAAGATAAAACTTAATCTAAGAATAGAACAATTTTGCTGTTATACGATTCGGACAATTTTGGTGTTACACGCGGTATAAAATATAACCATAACATTTATTAAATTGTTCTTTGTGACAGAGAGCGGACGTATGTTTGTTCAAATTGAATTGTACTGGCTTGCCGAGGCATATGTCAAGGTCTGTTGACCGTGCGATGTTATTCGCTCTGAGACACAACATATGACATGTATAGATTCAAAGGGATGCAACACAGCTGATGGCAATTTCACACGTATCCATACATATATATATATATATATATATATATATATATATCGGACATTCGGCGTTCTTGTTGACATTTAAATGAGCTCGCTAAAAGCACGCATCTAATGTTATCTATATTATGGTCTGTTGGGTTGGAATATGCAGCCACAATGAAATTTTAAAATCCTTTTAGCGTCTCCGTTTAAATGCAAACAAAAACGTCGAATATCTGAGTTAAAATACATTTTTAATATAAATTTAGACATTCTAGGTTTAAATAGGAATTTAGACATACTCAATGAATATATAGTTTCCAAAAAGCCATCTATGAACCCTCTATACTAATCGTTGCAACCAAAAAATAGCTCAAAGCTATCAGATATCTTTAGTAATATACCACATGAGGGAAAAATTCCCACTACATTTTTTATTTCTCGTTTCTTTGAGGAAGGACACAGTCATGTCCGAAACTTCTGATAGTTACCATCTTTCTCATCAAGCTTCCGTTTGACATGAGATTCTATTAATATACAAAAAAAATATCATAAGTTGTGTTATCAATATTATTAAGTATGAGAGACAAGGACAACTTAATTAAATGTGTATTTGTTTGTTTTTTTTCCAGCATTCTTTCATTTCTCTATTTGGTGGGTTTAATTGGGTTCAAAATGTGTTCGTATTGCCTATTATCCCAAACGCTTTCCGCCATATCTTTAGCTATTTTCAAGGGAATTCATTTTAGGCCGTGTTAATTTCTCTTTAATTTTGACCGTTTCAGAAGTGTTTTATGTTGTTCAGAACACTTGTAGGAGAGTTCATTCTGAGGTTAGCGTGTTGAACGCGACTGGAATTGAAGTGAACGTCTTACTAACGTTTTAAAAAAATCTTTCAATATAATTGAATAAGGTGAGGTTGCGAAATGTTTTATATAAGTGCCGCTCTCGTAGCGATGTTTCTGATAAATGGATTTATATAGAATATTTGCTTTTCCGATCAGAAACCTGTAAATCTTAAGTGAGTAGATATTTTTATGTTGCACTTTGATATGTTAAGTGACATGTGAGGCGTCTTCTCAAGGAGGTGGTAGTATGTCCAATATAGGTAAATGCTTTGTGATAGGAGACAGTCTTGTATTGTGCAGTGAAATTGATACACTATATTGGTCATCGCTAGTTTAGTGCAAGTGCGTGTGTGTGTGGGGGGGGCATTTGTGTGTAATTTCTTATCAAGATTCAGTTTAGAACTTGTTGATGCTCCATCGTAATATTCTACATGTAACATAAATTGACTATAAGCATCATTTTGAAAATTTTCGTTTCGCAAAGGATGAATCATAAAATTATTAAATGCTAATAAGAAAAAAGTCAATTTCATAAAAAAACTGACAATTATTACTTGAAACGCTTTTTATCATTTATTAAAAAAACAAAAAAGTATGCGTAAAGTGGTGATTTTGAAACGGACGCACGGCCATATTTATCCATCATGCTTGCCTGGGAGATTAACTGTTCCTATTTTTGCAATACAGCTGCTGGCCGACTGACGATTGCGTGAAAGAATGAAATTGACAGTAGTGCACCAGATATTTAATTTATAACTGAGTAAATCTGCTCATATATATATATATATATATATATATATATATATATATATATATATATATATATATATATATATGAGCAGATTATATAATGTGCACACACATATATCCACGCATGCTGACAGAAACACACGAAAATGGAAATAGATGTAAGAGATCTAAGAACACACAGGGGTTATTAAAACATTAAAAGATAAGACAACCGATTCATCACTTCTCAAACCAACCTTAATTGTTTTATGACCCTTCGCTCAGAACTCTTCACTACCATTTAAAGGAAGACATTGGAATGACCAACACAAAAACAGAGAATGTCTCATATCGAGAACATTTAACATTGTAAAACATAAAGGAAAAAATAAATTATTTTTAATAATTATTTTTAATAATATGTGGAAATCTCCACCCTTTACCTGAAGACGGTCGTGAGACCAGAAACACGTGTTGTAAAACTATGAAAAATAAAGAATAATATTTTTTTTAAAAACCCACATTACAACCAAAAAAGTTTGCGGTACCTCTCTTCTTTTTAATATACACACTTTTCTCTCGTTGGAACCATTATAACTTCCTCATTTTATATATATATAAATATTGTTTGCGAGAATGATTCTTGCCATATAATTAACTTCATTATCTGTTTTTCGTATGTACGTTATATATATATATATATATATATATATATATATATATATATATATATATATATATATATATATAATTGTGCATTTGGACAATAATCCGTCTTTTATACAAGTTTCACTAAAAACGTCTGACAAGTTACTGCGATTCAGGTTTTTATACAATTTCTTTACACTTATAAGAAGAAAAGAAGAATTCAATAAAAGCTTAATCGAACTAATGAAACTTATATATATATATATATATATATATATATATATATATATATATATATATATATATATATATATATAATTATTTTTTTTAAGATATGATTCCTTTGCTACATAAGAGTTCTCATGTTTCAAAAACGGGAGCCGAATCCCTCAATATAATTTTTAGAATTAAATTGAATTAAAGTATCAAGCCTTGTTTCAAATTTAGGAATAACCAATCTTGAAATTTATGCATCTTTATAAGCATGTTCGTTCGCAAAATTAATTACTATGGAATCGGCTGGGGTGACCATTTTGATAAGGCGCCTAAGAGTTAATTTGTATCCACATATCAGTCCCCTTCGGAAAGAGATCAAGCCGAGGTAGGTTCGGGGTATCCATTTTAAAGCGAATGATGGCATTCGTGTACGCACATCGTCTGGTCAGTCACAGCGAAAGATAGCTTTTGGCACCATGATATGTCGTTAAGTGTCTCGAGAATTTTGTTTTATTTTATTTTATTATGTTTATTATAATTATAATTTAAGCTCTACTTCTGTATGTAGCACTGATTTTTGAAATAAAAACAAATATACTAAAGAATTTCGGATTATTTACCTAACGTGTTCTTTCCTATCTTTCTACATATCTGCACACACACACACACACACACACGTACACGCACGCACGCACACACACACACACACACACACACACATATATATATATATATATATATATATATATATATATATATATATATATATATATATATATATATATATATATCAAAGTATATGATAAAAAAGAATGCAGTATAATTCAACTATCCGTATATTTAATTTCAGAAAGGGCTCAATACAAACCATTAGTATACAGCCCCAATTAACTATACGATTATTACTAAGTTAAGACATTTAATTGAAAAGCATTTGCTCAGAAAGAATCCACTCATTAAAATATTTAACAGAAATACACTATAACTAAGCTATAGCTGCTCCAATAATCTAGAAAAAATATAAAAAAGCATAATAATAATATTTAAACCAATATAAAACCCTGGATAATAATGGAAATTCCAAGGTAACTCATGTTGATGTTATTAACAAATGTAATTGCAGAAATTCTAACGACTGCCTTTTGCAAAACAAATATCTAACCAACTCTTTTGTTTAACTAAGCACAATTTCTACAAAAGAAAATCCGACTGTTGAAAATTTTTTATAGGCAGCACCAAGAATTCTTTTTAAAAATAGGTGGTACCAACATATCCTATCTTTCACCAATAGCACTTATAAATAGATCATCTCTTTCCAAATATTTTTGGAATTTAAAAGAGGTTAATAAAGCTCCTTCGGTAAAATGGGAAGTTTTTTTTAAAGAAAGGCTAGAACTGGTAGATCTTATAAATGAACCTTGCTTCTTATGCTTTCATGAGAAATTAGAAAATATAATATTTGCTAATGAAAATACTCTATTAAACCAAAGAAGTGAATTAACTGTAAATTACAGACATAGTTAAGATTACAATATGCTTAAACTTCGAATTTGTTAATACTATTTCATATGGTTATAATTGGTAAACAAATTGCGCTGACCTTCTGTGAATGATCATTTTATTTTCACTGTTTACATTATTCGGACTATTGTCCTCATTTTTGTCGCCATATTTATCACAACGTTTCGGCTGTTGTTCGCTCCGGACTTCTTCAGGTAGTTGGAATGTCGACCTGAATCCGTTATGTCACTCTCTGGGGTAGATTGTTCTAGTTCCACGTCCCATGTTTAATGGATCAGTTGACAGTTATCTCCCTTTAATTCCCCTCTCCAAGTTCTCCACTGCCTTAACCGTGTATTCAATTGGCATTCTTTGGGTCCTGTCACTGGGTCTGACCTCGAGGGCACATGGAAGAGTGGATAATAAATGTATAATAGTTAAATCCGAACAATGTAAGTAGTGTACATAATACCTCATCTCAGAAATATAGACAGTCATTTAATTTTATTTATTTAAATTTAATAAAACTATGTATTGCTATCTTGTTGGCATTAATAATATCTTATACGGTTGTTCCCTATTTAAAAAAAAATAACGGTTTTACTAATTTGTTAAAGAAGTCTTTTCATTATCAACTACAAAAGCTATTGTTAAAACTAGTTAAAAGTTTGATTATCCTCATAACCTTTCCCTGAGCCTCTTACTCATATTAGTCAACAGTTATGATACAATTGTTGCCATTCGTTTACAATTTTAATTAATTTAACGTCTATCACTAATGACATAGTACAGGAGGAATCTAATTCAGGATACATTATCTCATATCTAAATATTCCTATTTTTAGGTTAATTCTGAATTTAGCATAGGTCTGACACCTAATTGGTTAATCATGGGTAAACACACAAGCCTCATTTTCATTCTGATCTTGTTTTCTCGTTTTCTCTTCTCTTTCAAAAAAGAAATAGGGGATATTTTGCTTTTGATATAAAAATAATCATTTACTCGCCAGTCATTTAACCTCGCCTAAGGAGGCACAGCTTCGTACCGAACAAGGAAAGCTATTGTGTAGGAATTTTAACATTTTTTGTCTTAATCTCCTATAATAAATTATATCTATCTATCTATCTATCTATCTATCTATCTATCTATCTATCTATCTATCTATATATATATATATATATATATATATAGTGTTGTGTATATTTCGGCAGAAATTTTTCGTTAATGAATGTTTCATTAAATAATATAGACAAGTTTTGTCTATTTATTTTAAGTAAGTTCCTTTCGTATTGTCTGATAAACTTAATCACATTATCGTTGAAAGACGAAAGGAAAACACTATATTGACTCATGTTTGAATCCAATCTAAGCTTTCGGTTTACATAAGCCATTATCAAAGATGACAATTTTAATAAATCAAACAACACATATACGAAACCACAATAATGGCCCGCCGTTGCTGTTTGAATAAGCTCAAAGTAACGACAAACTCTTATTTACGAGCCAAGGAAGCGAAAAACGCGTCGTAGCTCGTGACGTCACACATGACCACGCGAGAGTGAAAACGAGAATTATTAAGTATGGGAAGCCATTGGTATATATAGTGTTGTAAACGTTGTTGAATTGCGAATTTTCCTTAGTATGATTTCTTAATCTAGGCTAGTTGTTATAAATTTCACTGTTTAAGAAAATTAGAAAAAACAAGGATTGCAACTCAAATATGTTTACCCACTGCAAATAACGTTTATAGAACAAACATCTGACTATTGGTACGTAATGTATGAACGATGCACCAAATTCTAATTGAGGTCAAGGGCGTAACGTCTATTTTCACAAAGTTATTATTGAGTCAGGCGCTCTCAACTTGATTGGTAACCAGTATAGGAGAAAGAAATATCTACGATCAATAAAGAGGGATTTGTCAGGTTATATTGTCGACGACACAATCACATGTTTCAAAACGATCTTAGTTTGTTAACATAATCATGGTGATGGCTGAAACAGAATTTCGCAACGGAATTATTTCACTGTTTTAATCATACCACTCCGTGCAAGGTAAGAAAGCCACTAAGACACGTTGAGTTATGAAGTGTGAAGTATAAGAGAAAAGAGAAAAATATTTATGGATCGAGAATAATAGAAATGTAATCAGGAAGACAGTAGATTAACGATGTATTTTAATTTTTGAAGATCAAAATTGACTGGAAAGCATGAAGCCGAGAAAGAGTTCCACTAGCGAGAAGTGCGAGAAAGAAAACAGTTATCATAGGACTTACGATTATATCTAGCCATTTAACCTGCGAAATAATGAGACCTCACCGCCAATATGGCACTGCGCTTAAATCCATAAAGTATAGTTAACATAGCAAAGAGATCATTTGAACAATTATCATGAAAGTATTTATAGAAAAAGCACTGGGAAGATGTATGACGACGGCGAGAAAGAGACTGAAGCCGAGATGCAAGGTCATGACTAATAATATTGCTGATTCTTCTTTGGATTTTACCAAGAATAAATTATATGATAAATATCTAGTTTTCATAGTATTATTTGATTTTATCTCAACCAAAAATGGAAACTTTTCTTTAATTTAAACATTGACAAAGATTCTGACTGGGCAATTTATTTTAAAACCATTTAAAATCACAAGTCATGTAATTTTGTTTTTATTTAGGTATTTTTTGAAGCCCATTAAACTATAATCAATAAATTGTATTCAGACTATTCGCAAAAGCCAGATCCATCAAAAATGTCAAAAGATTTGAAAAAAATAAACAATAAATTGCTGTTATATTTGGACCTCATACACGACTACCATACTTTTTAAAAGAGTGGGGCCCTTCGTTTATAAATTAACATTCAAAATAGAAAGCACTTGAAGGTAACATTTTCAATTCCTCGAATTATTTTTAATGTTATTAATTTATTACCAGATTAATTCAATTTCATTATTATTGCCTTTTTTCGTCAATATTATTATTATTTCAAACATTTTTTTTATTCTTGATTTCAGATGGGTTAATTAGCCTGCAGCTAAGAGCCAGATAGTCCTAGGGGCCTCGTGTCACCTCCCTTCAGCGTGTCAGTGATCCTAAAACCCAAGACACATTACTATCTCTCGCTGTCACTGTTCTGTCATCCGTTCAACTCATTAGGAAGTTTGGTGCTTCTGCTATGTATTTTTAAGGTCTTGAAAAAAACAAAAATCTGCAATGTTATTGGTCCTGACCTGACATCTCGGCTTCAGTCACTTTCCCACCGCCGTAATGTAGCTTCCTTTGTGCCTTTTCAATAAATACTTTCATGAGAATTGTTCCTCGTTGGTATCTAGACTCTATCAATTCAAGAAAAGTAATAGATTGGAGGAAAGGTCCCGTCATTTTCCAGTGGAAATGGCGAGATACAACCGTAAGTTCTATGCTAACAGTTTCTTCTCACGCACTTTTGTGACTGTCTTCCGTCTTTTTATTTCCCAGTAAATTTGAATTTTCAAAATTTTAAACGCAATGTCAATCGTTATCTTCTCTCTTCTTTGTTCTTTTTCTTTTATTCTCCTTGAAAATGTTTTCGCATATTTTTTCACAGTAATCCAGTGCGTATTGACATTGGCTTGGGAGTGAAATAATTAAAAAGAACATATGTGAAAATATCTCGACGTTGCGAAAAGGAAACGAATATCGAAATAAACTAAGTGATATAATTTGGGCATGTTGTTAAACGAAAATAAAATAATATATATTAATTTATTGGGGGAAAATATATGACAAAGTGGAAAAAAGTTTTCTTGTGACGCGTTTCGTCTTATAGAACTTCAAACTAAATTTTGTTATAACGGTGCGTCTACGCATGCGCACGAACGGGGAACGTTGGGAATTTAAAATTCTAAAATTTAATTTATGTTTTTTTTATCTAGCCGATATCATTCGGATTCTCTTTCCCTGATATTGTTTTTGATATGTAAAAAATATATCGTTATGTCATATTTATTTATATAAAGTATAATATACATTCTTATACATTTTTTATTTATAGCAAATGGACAAGCCAGAGAATCATCTTATATTTTTACGTAATTTGACATTCGGTTTAGATTATTTTTTAGAAGTCTATAAGAAACTAGAATCAAACTGCAAAGAACAGGTAAACCAGTACATTAATAAATGATAGATGGAAGGGCATATAAAGAATAACAAAAACATAGAAAAAACGAAGAATTTAAAAAAAAAATCATAGAAATACGAGAAATGACGGAAAGAAATTAAAAAAATCCATATAAAAAAAGAAGAAAATAGAATAGACATTTGATTAGATCTTTAAACTCAATGAAGACCCAAATAAAAAAAGATTAAATCTTGAATGTCGCTTCTAGTGGAAATGCCACCATTTTTTCTTGTCTTTTTTTGGCCATTTTTACTTTTTTTTATCCTTCTTTTTCTTCTGTCTGCGCGTTGTGATTAGAGCTTCTTTAACGTCAGTAGGTCACGTGCACAAAAGAACCAGGACTGATATTAGCATGAGTCTGAAAATAGACTTGGAATTTTCTTTTACGATTTTGTTTCGACCTTTTCTTCCGTGGGCATTAAGCGAAATCTGCTGACGACAACAGCTCTCGAATATTTCCTTATTGGCGAGAAAATAAGTAACATGTATGTAGCGATCTTGAAAACAGAGAACGGGAGAGTTTATTTTTTCATCATTTCACCCAAAAAAGGCGACAAAATCCTGTAAAACGCAGGCGTTTTCAGGAAGTGAAAGTGAAAGTGAATGAAAAGACTGAGAATTGCGAGACAAGGACAGAAAATGAACAGAGTTCAAGAAGACAGAAGATGGTGATTGATGTTCATTTAAATGTTTGAAGATAGTAGGTAACATGGAAACAAGAAATCGAAATAAACCATTAGAGCATAAGTGGCGGATGGATTTAGCCATTCCAACAGTAAAACGGTTGCCACTCTAGTAGCAGTCTTAAATACATGTAGTCGGGGTACCAAGGGAAAATGCTCATCAGAGCAGTTGCCATGAAACTATTTGTAGAAAAGACACATGGAATCCACGTCACGTCGGTGAGAAAGTGACTGAAGTCGAGACGCAGAGTTACAATCGATTATATTACAGAAAGTTTTTGGGGATTCTGTCACGAATTGAGATATGTACCAGATCCGTTATGGAAACAGTATTCAGTGCACTGATAGATTTGTAAATGTGCAAAATGGATTCTAACAAAAAAAAATCTTTTGACACGGCACAGTGAAGCATCCATCCTTGAAATAGACGCAGCAATTTATTTGATATATTCATTCCACTTCATGACAGTGTAAATCGTGAGGCCAAGAAGCAGCGAGATAGTGAGACGGGGAGCAAAAATGGTATCTTAAACGAGTGATATTCTCAGCACTCTGTAGAACCACATTTCTGTTTTCAAAAGTCTATTCTTGATCTGTGAACACACGCAAACACACACACGCACACACACACACATGCACACACGCGTGTGCATATAAATAGACAACATATCGGTTCTTGATAATGACCGCGAAAGTCCAATGTACTTGAACAAAAATAACAAAATATGAACTTCGGTTTGTATATCCGCAAGTTCGAGTACAATACCCAAAAGCTTATTCGGAAATAGGAAGAAATGTAATAAAAATTAAACAGACTTTGTTCTTTTTAATCAAACTCGTTTCGATGAATACTTGCTGCCTAATATACCTTCTTCCTATATATATATATATATATATATATATATATTGCGTATGTTTTGTCAGCATGTTTTTATTGAGATAGGATTCATTGAATAATTCCGACAAGTTTTTTCTGCTTAATTTCATTTGGATCGTTTCATATTCAGGGTTAAGCTTTATGGTGTCATTATTAAAGGTAGAGAGAAAATTACTGTGTTGATACATATTGATGATGACATTGTTTTAATGTCGAAACTCGAAACAGACAATATGTATCAACACGGTAATTTTCTCTCTTCCTTTAATATTGACACCAAAATACTTCTCTGTGAATATGAAAGGATCAAATTGAAAATAAGTAGACAAATTATTGAATGAACTTTGTCACATTAAGAACCAGAATCATTGAAGAGGTATGTTTATGGATTTGTGTAGCTTGTTGAATTGTCCTCCATTTTATTTATATATATATATATATATATATATATATATATATATATATATATATATATATATATATATATATGTGTGTGTGTGTGTGTGTGTGTGTGTGTGTGTGTGTGTGTGTGTGTGTAAATATAGGAAACTGTAGCCTCTGTCTGTCTGTTTATCGGACTTCTAGATTTTTAGAGATAGACCCCCATAATTATATATATATTCTGAAACTAAATTACCCAGGCTACTTGGATAAGTATATTTCATTTTGATCAAAGGGGGTTCCCTGGGGCACCCCCAACACACACAATGAAATTTTTTCTACCTTTGATTTGAATTAAATTTAAAGTTGGACAAACGAATGACTCCTATCCAAAATATAGGAGAAATCCAGAAGATGGAGGTCACATTGGCAAGATGTTTGTGTAATTTGAAATGCATCATTTTTCTCCAAAAATCATAACAATGATTTAAATCAATCATCATTTTCTTACAAAAAAGGTGTAACACACAGCAAGGCGCGGGTAATTCAGCTAGTATTTTATATAATTTAATTATTATTTGGGATAGTTACACATTTTATATTAGTTCAGCGGTGTGAATGGTATAAAAACGGATACCAATAATCTTGGCCTCCTTGTCGCCACTAAAATCTCTCTCTCTCTCTCTCTCTCTGTATATATACACACACACACACACACATATATATATACATATATATATATATATATATATATATATATATATATATATATATATATATATATATATATGCACGTATATATGAGCTATATGCCAGTGAAATTTGAAATAACTTTTACCAAAAACACATTAATGTTTCTTTTTTTAAATTTTCCCCAAGGATATTTGACAGCTTCAAGAGCAAATTGAATCTAACTTTACTGACATAGACAATTATAACACAGACATTTGATTGGCCAATCCTGCTAATCAGAAAAGAAATATGGTGCCGATAAACATGAAGTATTGACAACAGAAGACCGAAATATGAATATAACGGATGGATTTGAAGAAAATTATCTACGGATAATTTTATGAGACTCAAAATGTACCCTCTCTTTAAACATGGCGCTAAATTGTGTTTGCCTACATGCGAACGCTTGTCGCCATTTCACTCCGAGCTAGACAGTTTGGTCTCATCTTTGGTTCACGTCACTCCTAGATTGCTATCTTAAAAGCTCTCTCAGATCAGTGCTTTGAAGTTAACAAGTTCAGATTGACTGCCTTTTATCGGGCCCACGGCCCTGGAGGAGGACAACAAATTCAAACAGTTGTCTAAATGGAGTTGACAAACACACGTACAGTGCTAATGATTAGTAAGACGAAGAGGGAATTCAAAGCTAAGCTGAATATAAGAGCGATTAATTTAAATAAAATAACCTCGCCAATAAATGTGCCCGATCGAACTTCAATAAGCAATTCCATCGAAGTAAAATTAACTAAAGATAAAATCCTATCTGTGGTTCAGTTGTGGTGATCCGATTGCGCAATGCGGCCTGAGGTGCTCCTGTCAAAATATCGTGATTAGATTGCATCACAGTTGTGTAGCTTTCGGACATACTACTATGAAACAGCGGTTCTCATACATCCACAGATTTTAAGCAACGTCTAGCCTGGTCAGTACCTAGATGGGGAACCGCTTGGGAATATCAGTTGCTGTAAGGTTGGATTACGAGTGGTATAATGTGCTCACGTTGAAATACCGGCTCTCCGAAGTTAAGTAACGTCGAGGCTAGTCAGTACCTAAATGGGAGACCGATTGAGAATATTAGTTGCTGTAAGCTTGGATGTACCGGTGATGTAATGGGCTTACGTCTATATCACGTTGAAATAATGGTTCTTCGAAGTTAAGTAACGTCGAGGCTGGTCAGTACCTAGATGGGTGACCGCTTGGAAATATCAGGTGCTGTAAGCTTGGATGTACGGGTGGTATAATGGACTTACGTCTATATCACGTTGTAATAACGGTTTACCGAAGTTAAGTAACGTCGAGGCTAGTCAGTACCTAAATGGGAGACCGATTGGAAATATTAGTTGTTGTAAGCTTGGATGTACGGCTGGTATGGATTACGTCTATATATCACGTTGTAATAACTGTTTTCCGAAGTTAAGTAACGTCGAGCCTAGTCAGTACCTAGATGGGTGACCGCTTCGGAATATTAGGTGCTGTAAGCTTCGATGTACGGTTGGTATAATAAGCTTTCAGCAATATCACGTTGAAATACCGGTTCTCGTATATTCACAGAAGTTGAGCAACGTCTAACCATGTCATACCTAGACGTGTGAATGCTTGAGAATATCAGGTGCTCTAAGGTTGGATGTACGTGTGGTATAATGTGCTTACGGCTATATCACGTTGAATATATATATATATATATATTATGTTTAACGTTCTTTTTATAGATACAAGTATTTAAGCAAATGCTCTGTTTTATAATAAACAGTATTAAATAACATTTACCGGCCTGAATGTCCGAGAAATTTTCATACCCGGTAAATGTTATTTAATACTGTTTATTATAAAACAGAGCATTTGCTTAAATACTTGTATCTATAAAAAGAACGTTAAACATAATATATATAAATGTCTTTAAATAAATTGTCGGACTATGTCCAATTCAAATATATATATATATATATATATATATATATATATATATATATATATATATATATATATATATATATGTATGTATGTATGTATGTATGTATGTATGTATGTGTGTGTGTGTGTCCCTCTTTTATCATTAAAAACGACCGACAAGTTTTTATTTAATTTTACTTGTTCTTTTAATTTTCTTCTTTTCGGGACATAAACTTCATAGGAATTGTCCGAATGTTTTGTCTGTCCGAGTGATTGAGATGAGAAACGATGGAAACTAAGAAAGGTTGATGAGTGGAAGAGATAGAGTCAACAGAATTACTGGGGAAGTAAGACAGAGAGAAAACAAAGGAAGGAAAGATAGAGAGAGTGGGGGGAAATAAAATAGAAAAGGAACGAATTAAAAAAAAATAAAAGACCAAAATATATTTTTATAAATTACCTGAAAGAAATATCAACGAGAGAATATAAAGGAAAAGAAGGAAATCTTAAAAAGGAAGACAAAAGAATAAATGTCTCGCGATTTGATGAAACGGATCAAAAAAGAATGAGATAATCGAATAAAGTTTTAGGATTCAAAGAACTGAAAAGAAGGAAATTAAACATTCTTTTTTCCAAATAACAAGAAAAATGAAAGCATACCGAAGAAAAACAAAGTAAAGGTCGGAAGAATGAAAAATGTCATGCTTGAAAACAAAACACAGGAAAGACAAAAAATGCGTTGTATCGAAGAATGAACGAAAAAATATTCGGTGATAAGACAAAAAAAATTCAAGAATTACAAGAAGAAAAGACGATGAGCCAAAAAAGAATTTAAAATACAATTAATAAAGAATATCTTCGGCATATCAGAGAATAAAAGAAATTGTAAATCGAAAGTAAAGCAAAGACTAACAGAATATAATCCAAAAAAGCAGACGATATAAAACATCGCCAAATGGAGGGCATTGTCTGCATATGCACTGAATATACCAAACGTCGCTATTCGACCTTTTCCTGTTGATAATCCGGACTGATTTCGGAAATATGAACACTTTTTTCCGGAATCTCCTTTTCGATTTTATATAGTTTTTTCTTTCTTTAATTTTTTCCTTGTTTTTGTCCTTTTGAAAGACGCAAAAATGTGCAATTCGTAGTGGCAATAAAAATGGCGTCTTTTGTAGTCACCCTTGTAAAAATGGTCAACTCAGTTTGGTAAATACAATGCGTAGACAACAGAAATATGCAGGAAGAAATCTTGTCATTAAAAAGAAGTTTTAGGAAGAATAAAATAGAAAATTATTGAAGTAAATTTAGTGAACGAAGAAGGAATAAGAAAGAATTGTCGGAGAATGGGAGAAGATACAATAAAAATAGAAGTAAGAAGGCAGGAAACGAATTTGCTATAAAACAAGGGTTAAGATGATAGATAGGCCAAAGGAAAATCGAAGAGCAAAGAAAGGAAATCACAGAGAACAAAAGAAAAAAGAACGATAGCAACTTGCAATGACGAAAGAAGATTCTTGAAATGAGAAAACATACGAAATGACACTTTCTCTCAATACGAGGAAAATCATGGCTCCCCACAGCTTTCTTTACTTGTAGCTAAAGGCAACATTTGTGTGGGAATTTACATGTGTCTTCGGCAGGATCCAAAATGAAAACGAGTATTTCTTTATCTAGATGCAAGTATATAATATTTTGGAAGATCGTTTTGCATCGATTTCCTGGAAATAGTATATAGCCTATGAGGAAAATGGAAACTTTTCTTTCGCTTTCAAATTTGACTGATATTTGCAGTCAAAGAAGTGTTCGTGTTTATTGTTTATAACTCTATCGTGGTAAACACGTACACCCTTAGGATCTTGGCGCAAAATTTAATTAATGAAACGACTTCTCCAATATATGCACTTTTAGATACCGAAGACAAGAATTGTATAGAATTGTTTGTTTGTTTTTTTTTGTTGGTTTTTGTTGTGTTTTTTTACATCAGGTCGTTATGTGAGAGTTATTTTACAACAGATTACAAGACAATCGAAGGTTGACACTGTGTCCAAAAGCACCTTCAAGCGAAGGCCAGAAAAAAATTCAGTAAAAATAGAATGAATGAATGTCGATCTCACACAGCATATTTAATAAGCTACAAAAATCTGTAGCAATATTACTTTCTTTTCACGATGGTAAGATTTCTCGACCAATCAAATAAAAGTATGTATATTTAATGACCAATGATAAGCTTTAAAATATGATAATAAAAATACAAATAAAAACACTCCCTACAAGCCTATCTTACATATGTTTAAAAAGAAAGAAAACTACAGTTAGTCAATCGAGGAACAAATTCCATGCATGATACAGACATTGGGCGAAACAAGTTGGCGAGAATGGAGAGAAGAGCAGATGTCAACTCGGGATTTGAGGTTGTTTTCAGACAATTCATGAGGCACCCATTTTCCAAGTTTAGGAACTTTTCCAAGTTGTTGAAGATGACGATGAACAGTTGTATGGTTTGAACTGAGAACCACTGCCAATTCCTCAACTGATAAAGCAGGATTTTCTTCAAGGGCTGCTTCAAGAAGCTTTTCATCAAACTCAACTGGACGTCCGGTTCGATCTTCATCTTCAAGGGTGAAATCTCCACCTCTGAATTTTGCAAACCATCTTCTGCAAGGTCTTTCATTCACACATTCCTCTCCATAAACTGAGTGAATGTTTCTAGCCGCTTCGGCTGCTGAGTTTCCTTTCTTGAACTCATAAAGCATTATGTGCCTCAAATGATTCTTGGGTACTTCCATGTTAGCAGTGTTTTAATCAAACAAAATTTAATTTTATTGTTCTCTGAAATAAAATTTGATCAGTTTAAATGCATCTAAACATAAAAAAATAATGTTCAGCTCCATTAGACATTATAAAATACTCTTTAAATTTCGTTCATTTTAACAAAAAGTTAAAATTCGGACAGAACTTATGGGATGACCTAATAAAAGCATTGCTAAGAGCTATAAAGGATGGGATGTTGTGGTAGACATAATCATCCAGTTGCGTACTGGACATTTGTATCCCGGGCAATTACGTGCCAGACAATTGCGTCCCGAGACATTTGCGCCTGTAGACAAATGCATAACTGCTAATTGCGTACCTCTGATAATTTTTTGAACTGACAATTTTTTAAAGAGTTGCTTAATATAGGAATTGCACACGAACACCTTTAATTGCTCGAAACAACCAGAAAGTTAGTTACCATAAATAAAAAAAAGAAAGAAAAAATTATTTTTTAAAGCAAGAGAAAATTAAGCTAGCAGTTTCAGTTCAGTCCAGCAGGGCGTACCACAAACATCTAATAGATTCTGGATTTTATAGATTATATTTTTATTCTGGGCCATAGATAAGTTCCGAAAATCAAACTCTGGTAGAAAGATATTTGTGGACAAGGAAACGTACAGCTATCATACGGCGATGAAACAAAAACATACTGGCTATGTGTAAAGCGATCTTGCGACATTGTTAAACTGTCATTGCATTTTAAACAAAAATAAACTTTTAATTTTTTATTATTTTTTTTCCTTTTTTTTTAAATTTACGATTACTAGATATGCTTTTTTTCAAAATTTATGGTAATTGCCTTTAAAAGCTTTCAAAAATTATCAGAGGTACGCAATTATCCAGGGACGCAAATATCCAGTACGCAACTATCCGACTGAGGATACTGAATTCAGATACTGAATAAGAAAAAGATTTGCAACACAGAAGAAAGCGAACTCCCGGACATAAGAATTGATCTCACTGCCTGCAAGGACATATTGGAAACGATTTTCCACTTAGATCAAGTGAACCGAATATATTGAGTCAACTGCTACGTCTTCTGCGAGGAATTTTGGTCCAGTGTATGGCTCTAAAATCTTCTCGCCTGAATCCATCTTGTACATGTATAAATCTAATATTCCGTTCGTGCACTGGATAATATATCTGGTTTGTTGCTCCTGTTGTACATCACGAGATTATTGACAAAATTTAGTGAAAGGTCTGCAAGACAACCAATCCTGGGCAGTCATCTCATCTCTACTCACTTTCAGCCCGACGTAACTTTGCTTCCTTCTGTCTTTTCTTCAAATACTTTGATAAATACTTTTCTAATGTTTTTTTTTATTTTCTTGGTGTTTCGGCTACATGAATTTAAGCTTACTACTGGATTGGCAACTGGGTCTTACCGTTTTACTGTTGAACTAGCTAGATGCTAACGCCTCTTCAAGTCTAACAGGGTATTTTTCTCGCACTTCCTACGCGTGGAACTCCCATTCGATTTCTTGATTTCCTAACAACTACTATCTTCAAATATATGAATACAACATCAATCGCCGTTCAATTTTTTAAGCTTTATTTCGTTTTTGCCCTTTCCTCAATTTTCCCCGTTTTCAATCTTCTCATTCACTTTCACTTTTACTTTCACTTTCACTTTCATTCCCTGTAACCTGATGCGTTCTGCTTGTATTCACGCCATATGCAAACGAAAAAACAAAACAAAAATCTATCTCCAAATGTAATTCCTGGAACCTATGCACCACACGCTATTTTTGTTATATCTCCTGAACCCTGATCCACCACCATTTACCCAAGCCAACTAAGTATGTTATACGTTGTTGTTTTCTTCTGTCTCTCTTGTCTTCAATCCGCCCTGTGGGTATCAGATTTTCCAAGCCCTCTTCTCACTTTATTTGCCCTAGAAATTTCAACTTCCTCTTTCTCATGTTAAATATAAGTTTAGTTTTGTTTCCATTGTTTCAAAAACTTCGCCGTTGCTCACATATTCTGTATATATATATATATATATATATATATATATATATATATATATATATATATATATATATATATATATATATATATATATATATATAATTGGTATCACTCCAAGCAAGGCACTAATGTCACTAAAACAGAAGGGGTTACAGGATGTGGAAAAATTGTTTGGTTTTAGTATCCCCGATTTTGTAAATATGTATTTTGGGATCATCTTTTTGCTAACACCCATGCATCCAGTCTTCTTTTTTCAGTTGATGTTTAATTCTTCACGCTTTTTTTTTCATCACTTTTTGAGGCAGTTTTCTTTTCGTGTATGCTATCAACACTGTATCATCTGCATATCTTATGTCGTTAAGATTGTGGCCATCAGTAATGAATCCTGTTGGGACTTCTAGTTCTCTCCGAATCGCCTCGCTGTATAGTTTAAATAAATCCGGTGAGAAGACACACCCGTTTTACATCCATTTCTATTTTGGTACATGTTTGCTGCAGTATTGGTTCTTCATTATTGTAATATCCTTCCCAAATATGTCAAGGTTGCTGTGCAATTCCAATCGATCTTTGTGGCGCATTTTATTGAACGCCTTTGGGTAATCTATATAACACAGGTGCACTTTCTTCTGCATTTGTTTGGTTTGGTTTCTTTTACGGCATATCAACCTCAATGGATTATTTAATGCCGACAAGATTTTTTATTGCTGGTAATATTTTTTTCCAAAAAAAATATTGCTGCTATTTTTTTTTTTCGAAAATAGATTGCTGACATTTTTTTTTCCAAAAATATATTGCTGGTATTTTTTTCCAGATATGTATTGCTGGTAATATTTAAAAAAAAAAAATATATTGCTGGTAATATTTTTTTAAAATTGTATTGCTGATGATTTAAAAAATATATATATTGCTGGTAATAATATATTGATGATAATAATTTTTTCTTCATAGATTCATTTCTGGTAATAAGTTTTTACAAAAATGTATTGCTGGTAAGAAAGCCAATTTTTACATGTTTTGACCCCAGTTTGGATGTTAATTATTTGAAAAATAGCTAGGACCCTAAGAAGTGCTACCACACCGTGTTAGGGTGGACCTGGGAACAGCAGCAATTAAAAGGAGGATCCACGCTCCTGAAAATCACCTAATTAGTAACATTGCTGTCGGATCTAGTTTATCGTTTTACACAGGACGCTGTTCTGCATTTTTATTGCTCGTTCTGATAGAATTCTGGGCATAAATATCGCGTTCCTTGATCCAGTGTCTTTTACGAACCCGCAGTTCCTGTGGTGTAGGAACAATATATTTTATTTGTTATTCTTCATAAAAAAAATCAAACGGATACATGTTCTCTACCGCTTACTGCGATACAGGTGAATGTTTTTTTTGTTTTTGCCCGGTTCAAATGGAGTTACCTCCCTTTCACCTGAGAAAGCCCGTTTCGATACTGAATCAATTTTTTCTCTCTCTCTCTCTCTCTCTGACTATTTTGAATTATTTCATATTTTGCAATTTTTTGATTGCCAGTTGCTGTAAAATTGGAAATGGTAGTTTAGCGTATCAATCGTTTTAATCTTATCATTTCGTTATATCAAGAAACTCTAACGTCAATATAAAGAGATCTGCACGGGGGGTATAAAAACCCGTAGCCTTTTAAGGACGGAAGAAGAAGGAAGAAAAGCTGAAGAAAGAAGAAAGCAAAGGTCGCTCTAATAGTCGATTGTATTTGCATAATAAATCTTATAAATAATTTGAATTTGTCTAAAATATATTTAAATTGAATTTTATTTAAATTCATCATAAATGACAATAAATTTGCATAAAGCTATTGACATTCGCCTTAATGCTTTCTCCCCATTTTATATCGTTTGGAAATATCTCATTTAAGTGATGCACGCATTAATTTACCATTCTAAATAAACTGATTCATTCGTTTCCTACGCCTTATCAACCTATTGCAGGTTATTTAAAACCCAGAAAATATACAGTGTAACCGGGATATAAGAGAAACCCGGATATAAGATACTTCTTCTCCGGTCCCGACAACTCTCTTATATCCGGGTTACACTTTATTTAGATTCTAAGAAATGTTTGGAGGTAATAATGATTTACTCATACATCTCTTACCAATTAACCCATGACGTGATGGAGAAGAGATATATTTATAGCTTCCCCCCCAGATTATTTGCGCGTAAGTGAATATAACGAACCCAACCGGAATTGGAACTCGTCTCACCAATTAACAATTTCAAGCCATTATATACTACACAACGTTCACATCCAAGCCTACAGCTCCTGGTATTCCCAAGCGGTCACCCTTCTAGGTACTAACCAGCGTGGATTCTGCTTAACTTTGTTGATTGTAAGGGAGCCGGATCAATGTAAGGCCTTAAATACATTTTGAAAGTAATGGAGTAATTGTTCTAAGTATCATGGTTAATGGAAATACGTCTTGCGTAATTTGTTACTCTTTTTATATGTCATGGCAATTCTACACTGGTTTCTTTGATTCTAAAAAAAATTCTTACGTCTTGATGCCTTCCATATTATAGAGGGTGTGTATGTACGTATCGGCTTGAATAATTTTACTATTTATTCTTTCAATATATTTATGGTGTAATTTTGGAAAATATATATGTTTAAACGAGATGTCAGTGATATTTCCATTTTTGCCTAATTTAGGCAACAATGTATCCATCACATCCTAAAATTACAATATCTCATCTTAGAAATATAGACATATGAAAATATTGTAAAAACTGCTTACTCTTGTTGTAGGAAATATATCGGATACTCTACTGTTCAGAAGATTTGCCAACGTTTACAATCTTCACAGAAAGAAAAATAAAAGGATAGAATAATGAAAACATCTATTATTAAGTATCAGAATGAAACAGGCTTAAGTAATTTGTTATGGATCAGTGGTCAGCTTTTGATTTTTTAAATCGGTATCACACCATGCAAGGCAGTAAAGCCACTAAGACACAAGGGGTTACAGGGTGTGGAAGAATGAGGAACAGAAATATTAATAATCAGTGGAGAGAGGAAAGAGTAATCAGGAGGACAGTAGATAGCAATTGACCTTGCATTTAAATGTTTGAAGATTAAAGTTGGCTGGAAAGCATGTAGATGGAAGTCAGTTCCACAAGCAAAGCAATAAAGCCACTAACAAACAAGGGGTTACAGGGTGTGGAAGAATTATGAACAGAAACCTTAATAATGAAATGGAAGAGGAAAGAGTAATCAGGAGGACAGTAGATAGCGATTTTAATGATTAATGTTAGAAATCAAAAATATAATGGATTTCTTTTGTAACTAGTTAGAAATGAAAAGAATATTTACACTATTTACATCATCCGGATTGTTGTCATCTTTACTGCCATATTCATGACGTTTGGCTGTTGTACGCTCCGGTTTTCTTCAGGTGATATACGTTCGCTAGGCGGCATAAAGTCTTAGTTGAAGTAATCGAAAAATTGACTTGTGTCAAAGAGTTGCGACCTCATTACCTGGCCACAGCAGACGGGACACAGACTTAGACAGTTGAGTTCGTAAAGTAAATAAACTGAAACTGAGATATTCCAAAAAGGCATAGTACGTGGATTTAGAACAACCTACTCCCGGGGACTAAATAAAGGGTTCCGCTCGAAATTCCAACTGATATCACCTGAAGAAAGTCGGAGCATACAACTGCTAAAACGACAATAAAGATGAGAACAACCGTCCGAATGATGTAAATACAGGATGCGCTATGAAACAGGACTCTGCACAGAAGCAGGAGAATCCAGTCATGGCTGTCAAACAATTTCTGCGACGACATCACCCCGTACATCTGGCCACCTAACTCCCCAAACTGTAAACCTTTTGTTTAATATGTGTTGGACGCAGTTGACCAACAAACTCCTTGTAACACCAAAGATGAATTAAAGGCTAGGAACGTTGAAGGAGACCGTCCAGAAGAGATGCAGGAGATCCCCAAGTCGTTTAGAGGCCGTGATTGAAGTCAATGGCGATTTTATTGAATAAATTTACTCTTTAGTATTTCAAGATATTTTTGTGCAAGTTTGATAAATATATCTGTCAAAATGAGATGTCAGTGTTATTTTCATTTTTTTGTTTAGGTTAGACAACAATGTGTCCATCACATCCTGTAGTTACAATGCCTCATCTCAGAAATATAGACATATGATATATATTATAACAAACGGCTTACTCGTGTTGTTGGAAATGTATCGGTGTTCCGAAGATTCGCCAGCGTTTAACCGGAATGAAGTTCAACAAGCGAGACGTGCGAGAAAAGAAACGGTTAGCATAGAACTTACGGCCATGTTTAGGAAGCGCAACAGTTACTTGATTAGATCTTGACAACAGTCTAATACTGCGCTTAAATTCATGAAGTCTAAAGACTGTCTCCAAGAGCTCATCCGAACAATTACCATCAAAGGAATTATAGAAATGACACCGAGAGGCAAGCTTACAACAGTGAGTAAGTGACTGGAGCAGAGCCGCCAGATCAGAGCCAATAATATTGCTGATTCTTCTTTGGATCTTATGAAGGAGCTCTAGGTAAATAGCAGTGGCACTGGACCATATGTGACTGCAATATTCTAATCGTGGACATAAAGATATGTAAGAACGATTCTGGAGAGAAAAATTGTCTCGTCCAAAATAGTGAACCGACTTTCTTAGCAGCTGATCTAGCAATGGATTCAATATAGTTTTTCTACTTCATATTAACTGCGCAAGTTAGCCCAATAAGGCGCAACGCGTGACTTTATTGGAGGTTAGCATCAGCCATACTGATGGAAAATAGTGAGATGATTAATGGAGAGAATTTAGTTGTTTAAGTAACTTAATGTGATAATGTAAGTATTGATTCCGGAAAATAAAAAATGCTTTTCTTTTTTCAAAGTTGTACCTTTTCCTTCAGCATGAGGAATTGAAAGCGAGGGATTTCTTTGTAAAATGAGTTTCTCACTCATTTCTTTTCAATGAGAATTACTGCTTCTTACTAAATACGCTGGTCTGAAACTACTAGCAATTCTTAGTCTCCGTCACTGATAAGTGTCGGCAAGGTTCCCTTCAAAGGGCAATAAAAGCTGTGAATTGAAACTACATGTTAAGAAAAATTACCTCGGTAAAAACATCGAAATGCTATGTGAAGCATGTGACTGAAATGGATCAACTTTAACCTATTGGCTGAAAGAAAACCGTACAAACATATGTGACGATGCAACCAACTCGGCTCATAATCAACCAAAGATAACGAACGCCAAACACACCTTTCGAACTACTGCGACAATCACCAGCAGTCGATACTCAACCTACGGACCTACTGCCACTTAGCCGATTGAAACACATTTATATTCTGGCAACGTAACATTCGAATGGTAATGATTCGTCTAAAAATTAAGGGAAAACCAAAATGAAGAGTCCTAGCATTAAATAACTGATCATAATCTTTCTCAAAATTGTAGAGGAGAATTATCGCCATAGTCCGAACAAGTCAGGGAATGATAATGAACCTTTTCAAAATAATAGAAGAGAATAATTTCACGAGTCAGAGAATGATAATAATCCTTTTCAACATTATAGAAGAAAAAGTATCAATAGTCCGAACAAATCATGGATGGTAATGACCATTCTCAAAATTATAGAGGAGAATAATTTCAATAGTCCGAACAAGTTAATAAATAATAATGATCCTTCTCAAAATTATACAAGAGAGTATTATCAACAATCCGAAAAAGTCAATGAATGATAAGGATCCTTCTCAAAATGAAAGAACAGAATAATTTCAATAGTCCGGACAAGTCAGGGAATGATAATGAACCTTCTCAAAATGATAGAACAGAATAATTTCAATAGTCCGGACAAGTCAGGGAATGATAATGAACCTTCTCAAAATGATAGAACAGAATAATTTCAATAGTCCGGACAAGTCAGGGAATGATAATGAACCTTCTCAAAATGATAGAACAGAATAATTTCAATAGTCCGGACAAGTCAAGGAATGATAATGAACCTTCTCAAAATGATAAAACAGAATAATTTCGATAGTCCAAATAAATCAGGAATGGTAGTGACCCATCTCAAAATTATAGCACGTATCTTCTATATCGATTGTACAGTTGAGAATATATCAGATACATCATTTTAATAAAAATAAAAACAAAGAAAACGAGTTAGTTTTGGAATTATAATAAACTTTTTTGAAATTATACAAGATAGGTTTACAGCCACCCGAGTAAACACATTTCTCTGGGTCATGAGTAGGAAGTAAAACAAATTACCTGGTTTCAATATTACACTCCATTTGCCTAATTTGTTTTCCATGCTTTTACTCGCTTAAACTCAAAAATGGTTCATAAAAATAAATGCATACGATTGTTCCGTAAATCATATCCTGTTGATAGTTAATTTGTTTGAGAATTTTATTTTCATGTTTTATTTACAAAAGTATAGAGCGAAAAATAGGTGAGCGAGATAAGACTACTTACATTTTGTATCTGGACGGTTTTGCGCGCGCGAGTATGCAAGGAAATCAACACGCTGAGCAACAAAACCGCATGCACTTACCGGTGGAATAAATAATAGCTTGTTAATTGAGAAAAAACACAAAACTTTATGAAAGCTAAGATCTCCTGCAGACTGACATAAAAGGCCTCTTATACACGAATCCATAAACAAACCGATTGATTTAAATCCCAAACAAGACCGGCACTTATTACGCCAGTTTTATATACTTACGATTATCTTTTAATATTGTTGACTTCTTTCCACTTTCACTTTCACTTTCACTTTCGGTTTTAATTTAATTTCCTTATCTTTTTCAATCTGAATTTTATTACTATTTTTCTAAGTACGTTAAAGTTTTTTTTACATTTTACTTGATATTTTTTAAAAACTTTTACGGCGTTCTTTTTCTTTGTTTTCCCTCTGATTCTCATTACCAAGTTAATTTTCCTTCTAGTTTATCATGATTTGCATTTTATGTTATCCCACATCTCCGCTGCTGCTCTTTAGCGAATCCTTACGAGACTCCTTATAACTGCCATCACAAAAGCAGACACATTTTATTTCGCCTCCATAACGATGGCATCGCACTGCTGATTAAGCGAGACACCAGCCGTCGAAGAGGCAATCAGCGACGTGTGAAATATCACCCAGCGCGGTAGAAAGTACACCGTCAATCAATCGAGTTTTTTTTCCCGCTATACAACACTGCTTTCGTTACCTACTGTGCCGCGCACACTCCTACAATCGACCACCAATCTACCAGTACCCTTCTATCTTTCCTTAATGTATCTGATTCTTAATGCATGCCACCTGTCGAGTTCGATCTACATTTTTTCCAAATTTGTTTTCGGTTTCTGTTTATATATATATATATATATATATATATATATATATATATATATGTTGTCTTGTAAAGTAAAAATAAATCTCAGCCGCTTAGAAAAGCACTAAATATAAAAGCATTAGTGGAATTTGTACAGAGTATATATATATATACATATATACATATATATATATATATATATATATATATATATATATATATATATATATATATATATATATATATTGTCTTGTGAAGTAAAAAATATAGCCGCTCTGAAAATCACAAAAATATAAAAGTATTAGTGGAATTTGTACGGAGTACATATATATATATATATATATATATATATATATATATATATATATATATATATATATATATATATATATATATATGTATATATATTGTCTTCTGAAGTAAATAAAAATAGCCGCTCTGAAAAGCACTAAAATATAAAAGGTATTAGCTGAATTTGTACGGAGTATATATATATATATATATATATATATATATATATATATATATATATATATATATATATATATATATATATATATATTGTCTTGTGAAGTCAAAAAAAACTCAGCCGCTCTGAAAGCACTAAAATATAAAAGCATGAGTGGAATTTGTACAGAATATATATATATATATATATATATATATATATATATATATATATATATATATTGGCTGTGACTACAAAATGGGATGTGCAGATAGCATAATTGTAACCGGCGTTCAACATTCAAACTCGAGCCGATTCCTTTCCATTCAATGTTTACGCTAATGATTATAGTAATATTACCTTATAAGACAATATTCAGAATTCATTGCCCAAGCAGCCAATGCTGCTGTCAGTCCAAATTTATAAGATCTTTCTGTTAAAAAAAATTTTCTCTCAAAATAGGTTTCTCACGTCTATTATCGCTAAAAAGAAACAAACTTATATATTTAAAATAAACGCAACGTCTACTCAAATATGAGTAATCACTAAAAGAAACGTTTGAAGTAATAAAAATGTCTTGGATTAAAAAATAAAATCCGTTAATTCTTTATAAATTGCTTTGTTTCCGTTTCGGATACAAAATATATTTGATCCACTAGATAAAAGCTATTTATGAATCTAGTGATATAACTCAAAGTGTTCTGAGTTTAGTTTGTAACTGTCTACAGAAAGAAAAAAAAACTTGATGAGTTAAAAGGAAAATAACTAATACCTAGACATCTGTAAGGGTCATGGTAAGTGGAAATAGAAAAATCTACCCCAGTGGACGAAATAAATGTTTCTGTTCGAAATCCCAATCACTTGAAGAAGACCGAAGCGCACAACGGCCGAAACGTTGTGAATAAGGCAACAAGGACGGTGACATTTCGAACGAATATTTATATATTTTTGTTTTCGTTCATACTTGAGAACGCTGATCAAAGAAATTACCTGTGTACATTGCGACTCCCTTTCTTTGCTTAAAAAAATGATCACAAAAAACTTGGAACATACTTGTGTATATACGGAATATTTTTATTTTATTGCTTAAACGTTATTTTTGATGGCTACGTATATTTGAGTAGATGTTCTAATTATTTATTAAACAGTATATTTATTTCCATCTACCGGCCTATTGTTAAAATCTCCTTAGAAAAATTGTACTTCTCCGGCATTCCCCTATGTTCCGCTATGGGAAACCGTCACAGATCTGACATGCTTTAACCTCTCGGCTACAAAGAACGTCCACAAAGTCGATTAGTGCTTTTAAACAAAGACTTTTCCTGATTATTGGAAAATACATTTCTGCTCAGTTTCGTATCATAACGTAAACAAATACAATTTTTAGGAATGGATTAAGATTAAGTAAGACAATGTTATTAAAACTCGCTGGGTAAGACGTTAAACTGCCTGCTCGTCCTGGGTAAGACGATAAATTACATCCAGCAGCAAGACCTCTGATGAGGAGCGTGAAACCGCCTCTAAATTTCTGATGTTCCCAGGTCCACCCTGACTCAGGGTGGTAGCATCTGTTAGGGTCCCAGCTATGGGCAAATAGTTAACTATTACCAGCAACACTTTTTTGAAAAAAATAATTAAATTATTTACAGCAATACAATTTTGAAGAAAAATATTACCAGAAACAGATTTTTGATAAAACAAAATATTACCAGCAATAAAAAATGTTGTCGGCATTAAATAACCCATTGAGGTTGAAAATGCCGTAAAACTAAACCTACACCAATGTTATTAAACCGACATATATTTTTTTTTGATTGCATAAACGTTATTTTAGTGTCAAGCCATATTTGAGTAGATGATCAGTTTATTTACTAAGAAGTATATTTATTTATTTCCATCTACCGATCTATGTATTGTAAAAATCTTATTAGAAAAATATTCCTTCTCAGACAGGATTCGAACCTGCGTTCTGTTATGGGAAAACCGTCAGAGAACTGACGTTTAACTTCTCGGTAGTTGTAAGTTTCGTAAATTTAAAAATTTAAAATTTAGTTAGCGTTTATAAAAGTTTATAAAATAAATCGAATGGAATTATGATGAAATGCCACTGTGTGAATGGCGTGTTCTAGATGTGCATGTCTTAGCCAGTGAAACTAAAAATGTAGGTTTTCTAAGTATTTGCTATGCAAATAGCTATAGAATCCTAAGAGCAGCGTTTTTCAACCGGGGTTCCCCGGAAACCTAACGTTCCGCAAAAGGTCCCCAAGTGTTCCGCGAGAACATGTGAGATAAGCTATTGCACTTTTGACTTTTAATTTAATTTCATATACGTAATATTACTAAAAACATACAATATATTCTTGGTAATTGTAATACTCTAATAGGACGTTTTGACTTGATTTACATTATGTCTTTTCAACATTGCAATTAAAGTATCAGAAATAAAAAAATAATGCACCAATTATCTGTTTTCGTTCTGTTTGCATTTATATTATAGGTATATGATATTGATTACTTACTTTTATTTTTCATGAATAAAAACTCCCTGATGAAGTATTATAAACGAACAGTGTGGATTTTATTTAGCATTACCGAAAAATTTGAGAAAGAATATTAATTTTTCCTTAAAGCAGTTATTCAAAAATCTATACAATGATATTTACCACTTGAAATACGATGAAAATAAAATGAGAAAGTTATGGTATATAATTCTGTTTTTGCACAGGGGTTCCTTGAGACATGTCATTTATTCTAAGGGTTAGATAAGGTTGAGAAACGCTGCCTTAGGGGTTAACCAGGTTCCCTTTGTGGATAAGAAGCTTTAGAGTGGAAACAAATTTATAAACCAGAATTCAGCGTAAACGCTTCTGAAACCTGCCAAGCTTGGGAAGTGAGGACTGGACAACTCCAGGCTAGATATGGCAACACTATTCGCTTATTGGTTTGATCTGGTCTTTGTAATGATAGAGCCTTTCAAGAGGAGAATTGAAACCCTGACAGTTAGGTTATCAAGCAAACGTCATACCAACTGTTCCAACGGCCCTCGGTGACGAAGAGGTAGCAAATCAGACTCAATATAGCGTCGCTCGCTCACATATTCCGTGGTGGAACTCAATTGAAATTCTCTGTAACCATAGTTTCAATTCTCGGTCGTGGATGCGCACTGCTGATGAGTCCCAAATATAGGACGAAACGGCCGTCCAGTGCTTTTTGCATTCTGCTGAGGTTTCTTTCAGTCTCAATGAATTACTTAATTATATATATATATATATATATATATATATATATATATATATATATATATATATATATATATATATATATAGTCTTTGAAGTTTTTGCTGTATACGATGGACTTCGAGAAGGTCGGGCGATTAAAACAGATCAATGCTGATAGTGTACAATTTTCTGCTGCAATCTTCTGTGATCAGCATTGTTTTACATGGAGTCTACTTCGAATGAGACGCTCGATTATAGGTCGGACAATGGGTTATTTATTCCATGTTCAATAATAACCGTAGCTTGAGTATCTTGTCCAAGAGCCCAACCGATTGATATGAGCTTTCAAGCAAAGTGACTGACAAAAGGACAGGAAGACAGGCAGAGACGAGAGAGAGAGAAAAGACGACAGTATACTAAAAATACGGTTGTTGTGCTCCCCGAGAGTTGGAGTAGAGTAGATATCAAACTGTTATCTATTGAGGCTAAACCCTCGACCGACTCTCTTCCTAGGATCGCAAGGTACCCGTTCCCGTCATTTTTTGACACATGACACTGTTGGTTTTTCTGTGTCCCTTAAAGCGGAATGACCTAAAAGATGTGCCAATCTGCATTGAAAACTTAAAACAATGTAATATGCAACAATCTAGAAGACATTTCCCTTAATGTTTCTTCCTCAACGGAATATGGCTTACGGTCAGTTCACGTTGAAACATCACCTCCCACACGAGCATCGAAGTTAAGCAAAGAAAATGTTTTTAGATTGTAAGAATGATTTTAAAAAAATAATAAGGATTTTAATGATGCAAGCCTTACTAAACCCATAGCTAGTAAGAGAATCGGTGGATTCATGCCTTTCCCAAGAGTACTTGCGCCTAAGTGAATATAACGAACCCAACCGGAATTGGAACTCGGCTCTCCGAATGACAATTTCGAGGCATTGCATTACTTGAACATCCGTGATTATAGCAACTGGTATTCGCAAGCTGTCAGCCATTTATTTGCCGACAAGGCTCGACATTGCTTATCTTCGGTTATCATACGGAGGCTGGTGTTTCAATATGATATTGGCGTAAGCCTGGGTGTAGTAGGATATCTCCATTAACATATACCAATTTCTTCCGGGTTTTCTAAGTGGCCTGGAGGTGTGCAGGCAGTAAACGATAACCTTCCGATCAGCCAGTGCCAAACTCTTTTTATGGATCGCTACCTTTAATCTGTCCAAATGGAACCTACCTGAATTTAACGTCTGGTTTTACCGAAGGTTCTCGTAATACGCAACGCCATTCCAATTCCACCAGACACATAGTATAACTTTCTTCGAATGCAGATAATTGTTATCGTGTTCCTTGGGGAATATTTTAGCTGCTGTCAGAGGTCCTTTAAAAAAATGGCTGTTTGTCGCCTTTGAATAGAGAATCACAGTTTCAGATGTCTTAGCGTTTTCAAATGCCTCACATCACCTATACCAGATATTTGGATTATGTCTGCGTTGACCCGTGTCGTTTAGCGTAAATTATATTTAATCCGTGCTTTGATTTGAGCCTCATCAATGACAGAAGGCGTACCGTAACTCTCTTGAACTTCCATGGAAAAATTCAGCTTGTGAAGCTAGCGAACCACTTAGAAACAGAACACTCAGCTACGGAACCATTTCCATAAACGGCACATATGTCTTTTACTGTTTGTACATCATTTGTTCCTGTTCGGAAATAGAGAGCATGAAATGACGAAGATGGACTCCATTTTCGATATGAATCATTTACAATTAATAATCCAGATACGAATACTACGTTAATACGCATGGAAATGCCACATCCAGTATTATGTACATGCCATACATTTAATCAGAAGTGAAATGAATTCAGGTGTTCAATTCCACCTATTGCAAAAATGCTACGAACATTACGTACCCAATATTTTTCTTATAGACATTTAATGGTTAAATCAAGAGAAACGGGTTCGCGTTATGGATGGTGTTATCCACACATTCTTAAAACAATTGCACCAGATCACCAGATTCTTGAGAAATATACGTTGTCAGTGAGAGGTTACGCTGACTGAATTAGAACATATAACTTATGTTAGAATCTGTTTCTCTAGCTATGACGTTAGACATTATTCTTCTCGCTATGACGTTAGAAACTGTTCCCCCAGATATGACTTTAGACACTGTTCCTCCAGTTATTACGTTAGACATTGTTCCTTCAGTTATGACGTTAGACACGGTTCTTATAGCTATGAAGTTAGACACTGTTCCTCAAGCTACGACTTTAGAGACTGTTCCTCCGTCTATGACTTCAGATACTGCTTCTCCGGTTATAACGTCAGACATTGCTCCTCCATCTATGATGTTATACACTGTTCCTTTAGTTATAACGTTAGACACTGTTCCTCCAGCTATGACTTTAGAAATTATTCCTCCAGCTATGACGTTAGACACTGTTCCTCCATTTATGGCGTTAGACATTGCTAGCCCAGCTATGACGTTAGACACCGTTCCTCCATCTATGATTTAGACACTATTTCGCCAGCTATGAGTTTAAACACTGTTCCTCCAGGTATGAAGTTAGACATTGTTTCTTCAGCGATGACGTTAGACACTGTTCTTCCAGCTATAAATTTAGAGATTGCTCTTCCAGCTATAAAGTTAGACACTGCTCCTCCAGCTATGACGTATATATTAACTATCCACGCGATAACAGCTAAAAAAAGGGGTTACCTCGTTTCCAACTTTGTTAAATCAATCTCATGATTTTTTGTGTGTTTCTGGGAATATAGTAAAGTACGCATTCGTGAGTGCCTTTCATCTGTGTGTTTCTCATAGTATTTGCCTATAGATCTGACATTATTTGATTTCGTTCGTTTGTAAACTCTGTTTGCATCTACGTTGCTAGGAATTGTATAAACGATAAGGGGTCGGATGATTTCAGACGATCAGGCAGTGAAATTAATTTATAGGGGGAAAAAAGCATAAAAATGACGAAAAGAAAAGGGAGTAAAGGGATTTAAAGGAGCGTTCAAAGGTGAAAGTGAAAGTGAAAGTAAAAATAAGTAATAAGTGATAATATATGTGGCTGAAAGAAAAACGGGTTTATTTCAAAAGCTAATGGTATCAGCTAATGATCGTAATAGCAATCTGTCATTGAAGTGGGGGAGAAGAAATTGAAAATGGATAAAAAGAAGAAATGAATTAGCGAAAGGGAATAGCGAACGTATAAAAAAAGCAATCGATATAAAAACACTAAAAAGAAAATCCCAACCGTATGAAAAGAAGGTCACATAAAAAATGTATAACGTCGTATAATGCTCACTTTAGTCCTTTTTATCAAATCTGATATTTAAGTGGTGATTCAGAAAACCTGCAATGATTATTAGATTGGAGTATAAGCAAACTGAAAATCGCTTTATACACACACACACACATACACACACACACACACACACACACACACACACACACAAACACACACACATATATATATATATATATATATATATATATATATATATATATATATATATATATATATATATATATATATATAAAAATTAATTAAGAATGAGACAACCTGAAGGTTCCATGACTATAAATTATTTCCCCGGAAAATATATTCTTCCTAGTTCTTCAGGTCACATCTCTAGTTACAAAGGAAGTTTTTTAGGGATAGTTTTAGATTGACATAAGGTCACTGAGAGTGTGGGAGGAGGAGTACTGTAGAATGCGTCTATCTTGGAAATGGAAAGTAGGGATAAGCTTGTTTTGAAACCATCTTGAAAAATATACGTAGGTTCAAGTGTACTCAGTTAAGAGGTAAGACAATTTGAGTTCTTAAATAATTTTTAGACAGGAAGAGAAAGACAAATTGTAAATCAGGGAAGAGGGAAAAGAGGAAGAAGGAAGAAAGAAGAAATAAAGCGTTAAACAGGGGAGGGTGGAGGAAAGAAAAAAGAAGAGTGAGTTATCATATGTAGGCATATCAATGTGACACTGAAAAACACATGAATATAATTTATAGTTAATATATAAAGTATTAAAGATTATCAGTAGTAATAAATTAAATAAGATATATTAATAATATTATTAATATTATTATTAATCCTGATTAATACAATTGTAATTAATATTAGACAATATATTAAAGATTACTAAAAGATTTTTTAAAATGTATATATATATATATATATATATATATATATATATATATATATATATATATATATATATATATATATATATATAAAGTAACATACCCTTTTTTGTCACGTGTTTATGGTTTTATGTGTTTTTTTATCAATAACCACTGTTCCGTTATTTTCCGTTCTAGCCAGTTTTACCCTGAATATCCGTTTAGGTGACACTTAGGTACGTTTGCCTGGCTGCTTGAGATTATTCTAGTGTATATATATATATATATATATATATATATATATATATATATATATATATATATATATATATGAAGAAATATAATTTGGAGATGTACTATATTTATGGGTTAAAGTGCTCAATGTCACAGATAGAGCATATGTAAATATAAATATAAAATTGAACATAGAAGTCAACGCTCAGAGACGACAGCTCTTTCATGCGAGCCGCAATCTTACTCGCGGCCTGACGATTGCTTCTAGCATGAAACAGACTGTCGCCTCTGTGTGTTGTCTTGTATGTTCACGTTTATATCTATATCTATCTATCTATCTATCTATCTATCTATCTATATATATATATATATATATATATATATATATATATATATATATTAGGTCATCCCATAAGTTCGAATTTTGAATAAAGAAAACAAGTGACCAAAAATTACATTTAATTACAGTTTCAATCAACAATGTATTTTCCCTGATTATCTATGACTTCCTTCCATCTATTAACAAGCTTACTAATTCCATTACTGATGTCAGTTTTAACCTCTTCCTGTGTTACAAAAGCTGTTTCTTCCAAATGATTCTGTAAGCTACGAAACAAATGGTAGTCTGAAGGAGCAAGATCGGGAGAATAAGGTGGATGAGGAATTTTCTCCCAACCAAGTTCTTAGATTTTTTGGACGTGATTCTTGTTGTGTGTGGTCGCGCATTGTCCTGATGAAACATCACCCGTTTTCGAATCAATACAGCAGGACTTTTTTCCTCAAAGCTTGGTTCAAACGCTCTAATTGCTGACAGTATATTTGAGCATTAATTGTTGCATTAGGTGGTAAGAATTCAAAGTGGATTATTACTTGGCAATCCCACCAGATTAAAAGAAGAAGTTCCCTTCTCGGCTGTGCTTGGGGTTCTTCTCCTTTACCAAGCCACTGTCTACGACGCTTAACATTTCGATAAAAGATCCATTTTTAGTCGCCAGTCACAAGTCTATCCTAAAAAGGTGAAACAAGTTGGCGAGAATGGAGAGAAGAGCAGATGTCAATTCGGGATTTGAGGTTGTTTTCAGACAATTCATGAGGCACCCATTTGCCAAGTTTGGAAAATTTTCCACGTTTTTGAAGATGACGATGAACAGTTGTATGGTTTGAACTGAGAACCACTGCCAATTCCTCAACTGATATAGCAGGATTTTTTTCAAGGTCTGCTTCAAGAAACTTTTCATCAAACTCAACTGAACGTCTGGTTCGATCTTCATCTTCAAGGGTGAAATCTCCACCTCTGAATTTTGCAAACCATCTTCTGCAAGTTCTTTCCTTCACACATTCCTCTCCATAAACTGAGTGAATGTTTCTAGCCTCTTCGGCTGCTGAGATTCCTTTCTTGAACTCATAAAGTATTATGTGCCTCAAATGATTCTTGGGTACTTCCATGTTAGCAGGGTTTTAATCAAACAAAATTTAATTTTATTGTTCTCTGAAATAAACTTTGATCATTTTAAATGCATCTAAACATAAAAAGAATGTTCAGCTCCATTAGACTTTATAAAATACTCTTTAAATTTCGTTCATTTTAACAAAAAGTTAAAATTCGGACAGAACTTATGGGATGACCTAATATGTGTGTGTGTCTGCGTGAGTGTGTTCGTGTGTGCGGGGGGGGATTGTTTCCTTATGCACCTATCAATCTTATATACATATTTCATTAAAGGCGAAGGACAAAGAACTAAATTAAACTTTTTATTGATTTTTTCTTGCATTCATAAATATTATTTCATTTATGGACATAGTGTGTTTGAAATTGTCGAAATAATCAGTTCCTTTTGGGTGACATATAATCAATTATGAAAGATGTTTTTGCCTAAGTAATGTATTTATTTTCGACATATATAGTCATGGAATGTTTTTAATTGCCGAAAAACTCAACAACTTTGAACAGCCTTCATGACTGATATCATTTTTTATTGATTACGCTTCCATCAGTTTAAACTCATTCACTTACTAAAAAAAATCCGTTAAATATAATGGAAGCGTTAATAAAAAAAAAAAAAGAAATCTCTCAATAATATCAAATATGAACACGGGCAAAATCTGCTGACCGTGTTCGGAAATTACAAGCATTCCTATTCTCATGCGCACTTGAAAAAGTACATATTAAATAAATTTTAAAAAACCTTGATAACGGGTAATTGATTAGATAAAGCGATCCGAACTACAAATCAGTTAATCTACTTAGAGCCATATATATATATATATATATATATATATATATATATATATATATATATACAGATTTTTAGTGGTACAGAATTCGAAAATTGCTTTAAAAGTATTAAGATTAATGTCGCAGTCATGTTCCAGGGCCTGGGGCTCCGCGAATGGTTTCTTGGTGTGCTCATCATGTGGCCTGTCTTGGGCTATTTAATCTGGTGGAGTCTATCCATCTAGTGATACATATATATATATATATATATATATATATATATATATTGCTTTAAAAGTATTACATTTAACATTACAAGGCATAATGAGGGATAAAAAATAAAAGGAGGGAACAAAACCATAAATTATTATACCTCACATTAAGCACCCCAATCCTAGTGGAAAGTTTGGCTCTATTTATACTATATTGAATAACAGAGGGACAAACCTGGTGCAAAAACATGAATTCCAGCTTGAAATAGACTATACCCATGTGAGGTAATTTGGGTTTTTACTGTAATTATATATATATATATATATATATATATATATATATATATATATATATATATATATATATATATATATTGACTGCGCATGAACTCCTCTCGAACGTACATTGACTTGTCTTTTGTTAAAACTTAAAAACTCATTGCAATTCGCGCATATATAAAAGAATACAGAACAAATAAGTTTTATATTATTAATATAAGACAAATCTTTGTAGATTACAGCAAAATATTACATAGGACACAGTTCAAAGAAAGACTGCAGATTTTGTAGGGTGTTGTAATAAAGGTGAATCAACTAATATTAAATAAGATATCTTTCTCCATAGGAGACCGTATATTGAAGTATGTTTAAAAAATCATCATTGAAATCATCATCATCATCATCTTTATTTTTGTAATCGTAGGGGAGGGCGAATGCAGAAGCCACTCTAAATCTCCTCCATAACGGTCTATCAACGGCAGCCATCAGCAATTCTGGTATAGTCATAACTGTCCATTGTTTGGCATTGTCCAACCAGTTTTTATCTTGGCGTCCTCTCCTATGTCCACCTTCAAGGCTGCCTTGCATGATGATCTTGCACAGGCTGTTGGGCCTTATAATGTACCCAAACTACGCCATTTCTTCTCTGTTTGGCAATGTCTAGAAAGTGGTTGCTGGTGGCCAACAAAACTTTTCTGTACAAACTCATTGGCTTTATTTTCCCAATAGAAGATGCCAATGAGTTTTCTCATAAATTTCTTCTCAAACACTTAGTTTTGCGGAGTTATTTCCACAATAGAACTTGTAGTCGGACTAAATGCGTCCTAAATGGGGTAAACGTACAGAAACGTTAGGAACTTGTAATAAAGTGTTACGCAGAGTAATCGAGTTGTGGTCGCTGATAACTTACTCCTCCCTCGACTACCTAATGACTCCTACTTATAATAGGTGGGAGAGTCTATTATCTAGACAAGATGTCTTCCACTATAACACTTGGATCCTTCTCTCTGTATCTGCCAACTGTGTCCACGCTTCACGTCTATATAAAAGAATGGATACTACCAGCGATTTGTGCAATGTGTATTTCGTTTAAAAGCTGATTTTGCTCCTCCATATTCTTGTCAATTTGGCCATCAAGTACTATCTTTAGACAAGATTGCTCCTAAGTACTTAAAACTGGACACTTCCTCCAGTGAATCTCCATTCATTATTATGTTGATACAGGTGTTATTGTTTGTGCTATTCACCATTACTTTGGATTTCTCAGAGCTGACATCCATTCCATATGATACTGCACTTTCAACAAGTTTGTCGGTCAAGACCTGGAGCACACTGTTACTACCTGATATGAGCTCAATGTCATCTGCAAAACGTACGTTACAGACTGGTCTAGCGCCGATAGAGATTGAAGGACCATGGCTTCTTGCATGCTTCTCTCCAGAAATAGGTTGAACAGTGTAGCTGAAAGTATACATCCCTGTCTCACGTCGACAGTTTTCCGAAAGAATCTCACGTAGATTAGAAGAATGAATTAATTAAAAATACACATAAATATTTCAGTTTGACCGTTTAAATGACGTCATCTTGAGTGACTTGAAGAGGCTTCCTGTTATGGTCCAAGTTCCTTGTACCAACCACGGTGATGATCCAAGGTAGAACCAATGAAGAATAACTCGAACACAGGTATGGAATAGCACAGATATATTACAAACTGAAATATGTACAAAGAAGTAGAAGTATTAGTAATGACAATCAGATTTGGTTAGAGTGAACTATGTTGTCTCGACAAGTATCAGTATTCCAATGTCTTACAGTAATCGTCTGACTCGACTCTGTCTCTGACTGACTGTCTCTGACTCTAAACGGAACCTGAACGCTGCTCCCTCTTGAGGCGCAGTATTTATGATGTCCGGAATAGTCCATTATTATTATGGGTAAGTTCCCTTAACACTTCCATCAACCGTCACTACGCTAATACAGTGCGTAAATATATACAGAAAAAAATCCTTGAAAAATAATGTATCAACGTTCGAAAGTACTCGGAAAAATAATATAATAAAAATAAATAATAACTTTGGCAAATTTACCGATAACACAAAACAGCTAATTCGAAAATTTGAAAAATTTAATGAAATACTGAAAGACATAATTTGTCGATATTATTTAACCAAATAGGGTTATATATTTAATATTTATATAGATAGATATATATGTATGTACAGACAAACCTCTCATCAACGGACTAATAGGGGGGGTCCGTTAAAGCCGATTGTCCGTAGATGGGAAGGGATTATTTTTAAGGTATAAAACCACTATAGCAACTAACAATAGTTATGATCATAATGTAAATACTATAAACATGTACATATGGTATAAATAAATATATAATTAATATAGATATATTAATGAAGACAACAAAAATAATAGATTTCTCACAGCTACTTTCTCATGCACGCGCTAATATATCGTACTTTATATACTGTACACCCGTCTTGGTTTACACTTGAAAGGGTTGCCACCGCCGTCAAGCGGTCATTTTGAGAACTAATACGACTCGTTCCGCTAAACTCGCAAGTTTTGAAATATATCACTGGCGATTTGGAAATCTCTTTTCCTGCAGATTTTTTAAATTTTATTTTGCCTGCAGAATTTGTCTGTTGCATCCGTAGTCCGTTGATGGGGGTTCCGTTAATGAGAGGTATTCGTATTTTGCATTTAGGTACGTATGATTTAAAACCGTCAAATTCTCTTTGTATAAGTTTCATTTTTTTTCTTTTATAAAAGAATTATATATCTATATTGATATATTTTGATATATATACGTGCTCGGCAGTAAATTGCTGGAAATCAATTTCTCGAAAAATAATTTCTCGAACTATCAATTGCTTGAAAGGCAGTGTGCTCGAAACCTGTGAGTAAAAAAAAACTACATTGTTTCTAATATTTACTATAAGATAAAATAATACAACTTTATTGTTGTTAACTGAACAGTTAAAATTAAAGAACGTGTACATTTATATAGCAGGTCTTACTTTTTTTTCTCGAAAAGCAGTCTGCTTGAAACCTGTGGTTAAAAAAAATAAAAGACGTGCTAAGTAATTCCTTTTTTGGCACATTTCACATTTCCAGTAAATCTTATGGTTCACTGTTTTGTCCTTAATATATAGATAGCCATCCAAATACAATTTCTTCTTTCCTTTTTCGCTCTCAACAAAAGTTATGTCCATCACCAGGGTTCGAGATCTCCAAAATTACTGGAATAGAAAACAAATATAGAAAAAAAAAACAGGACTGTTAAAGTTGAGTGTTGTGGCTGCTTTTATATCCAGCTCCGTTGACGTGCCGTGAAACGGCGCAGTTTCCGTGAGGCTTCAAGCTTCGAAATTACTTCGAGCAATCTGCCTTTCGTGTAATTGATAGTTCGAGAAATTAGTTTTCGAGCAACTGATTTCGAGCAGTTTACTGTCGAGCAATTGATTTCGAGAAATTTACCTAGAACCATATATATATATACCCTCACCCGTAGATGTGCAGTTAAAATGCACTGAAACCAAGTTTGAATGAATGCTGCGAACGTTAGGATTTGTATAATTTATAGATTACTTTCGTTCCCACCGCATCGGGTATATATATATATATATATATATATATATATATATATATAGATATATATATTAAGAAATATAGTCTTAAGATATGCTATATTTATGGGATAAAGTGCTCAATATCAGAGATAGAGCGTGTGTAAATATAAAAGTGAACATAGAAGTCAACACTTAGAGGCGACAGTCTGTTTCATGCTAGATGCAATCGTCAGGCATGAAGATTGCGTCTAGCATGAAACAGACTGTCGCCTCTAAGTGTTAACTTCTATGTTCACTTATATATATATATATATATATATATATATATATATATATATATATATATATATATATATATATATGATATATATTGCTTTGTATCAATTTATATATATATATATATATATATATATATTGATTTAAATCCATTTATTGATTGAATGTTTGATTTGAATTTGACATATATATTTTGATATATATATAATGTTCAATATATATATATATATATTGAACATTTTTCGAATTTCTGGGCAGTGCTTTGAAGTTGAATTCTTCAGTGTCTTACGAACGATTTCCAGTTTCTTAAGCCCTTATCAAAGGATTTTTTGTACGTTAATTCGAACAGGAAACCACCACCTGACGGGTCCCTTAAATCTCAAGATAAATTCAGTGATATATTGCAGATGATTTGATGTAGAGTGAATTTATACAGGGTGGCGAGGGCGTGAGTAATAGTGAACACCACCCAACAAGAAATCGGCAACTCTTTGACCACTGCTGAGGTAAAAGCATCGAGGCCTTATACCAGACATGAACATTTCCCAAGAAATGCAGTTTTCCAGGATTCGGTATTTGACAGCTGATAAGTGGACATTCATTATCAATATTTATTCGAACTCGATTCCTTGAAGAACTCTCAAGATACATTATCTACAGATATTATCTTAACAAGATATGAAGATAAGAGCATTTTGATAGTAAACACAGAAGGAAACCTGAAGGGCCTTTAGATTAAATAGCAAAGGGAATAAAAATGGAAGTCCTATTAGGAAATCAGATAAAAAGACATGAAGGGTTTGGCGTATACGGCAAATAATTTTAGGCTTATAATGAAGGAGGCAATCGTCAGAAGGTGAACGTGAAATTAGTGGCTTCAAGATTAATGAAAAGTGTTTAAAATGCGGATGGAAATCAGCAAACAGGAGATATAAGAAAATCGTGGGAGTATTTCACTCCCACGATTTTCTTATATCTACGACGGAAGTGAAAACATACTTGAAGAAGGTATCCGTTGATCGAAACAAAATTCGGTAGAGAAAAAGATTAATCTGTTGGGTCGGATTTAATCATAGTCGGCTTTACTTTGTATTTCTACAGCCTCCACAGAGCCAGCGTGTGGTTTGTACTGTGACTGAGCGTACCTTAACTGTATGTCTCATATTCTCAAACCCGAGCAGATCATCTGATTGGGCCAAAACGCCTCCTTTTGGCTTCTAGGCCCATATACGAGCTTCCCAATTTTTCAACAATACTAGAAGGTCAACCGATGTCAAATATTGCCATACTGGGTATCATCCTGGACATACTTTATAATAAATAAATGGTCTTCATTCTTTTTTTGTACAATGCTACCCCTTAATGGTGAGAATAACCACTGACCGTAAAATATCGGGTACAAAGATTTAGATGCCGTACTTGTTGGGGCTTTTTCATACCTGACTACGGTATATCCTTTATTCTGGGCCTGCCTCCAGCGTAGCTTAAGTGTCTTCGCTTTTGTCGCTACAAGAAGAGTAAATCCTTATCCATTATGGTGATTTTCTAAGCGTCTTAGATGTGGCACAAAGCCCAAAGTACGGGGCACCCAGTGAGGATCAAACTCATTTTTCAGTTGTAATTGATCTAGCGAGACAAGTTCGCTGACCATTACATCACATCAAAGTGCCCTAATGATTTTCTAAGTATAGCTCAAATGTGGCACATGATCGAAGGTATGGGGCACCCAGTGAGGTTCAAACTCACTATTCGGTCTTTCTTAATCTAGCAAGACAAGTTTGCTAACCATTACACCACGTCAAATTGCCCGACCTCATTCACTATATATATGCCACTTCAAATCAACCAATACCTTATATAAATGAAGCATTAATAGATTTCTTTTCTTATTTTACTGAAAATGTATGAATTTTAATTTCTTCAAAAGGAAAAATATACTTGTGTATTGTACGACTCCCTATTTTTGCGTAAAATACTGTTATATTCCGTGCTAAGGGAATAAATACTTAACACCAGGTGGATAAAAGGTTTATTGTACACAACAAGTACAGTATGAAATACGGTACAGTTATACACACAGGTCAATCTAGTAGTGAGTGCCACTAATTGGAAGGTCGGACGTGCTTGTGTCATCTCTCTCTCACTCTTCCTCGAGTCTCTCGTAGACAGTTGACTTTATAGGTACTTACTACCTATAGTGTAATCATTCATGGGGGCAACTGTTTATTCCATTACATCAAATACTTATAAAAACTCACACTATATCGATTATATGCGGTAGGGTGAATCCTAAATATTTTCCGTTTTTGTTTAATAATTCTTAAAAAATAAATTACCATTGTCTTTTATTTACTTATATATTCACCATTATTTAAAAGGATTGTTTCCGCTCATCAGGCAGCTTTTCGATACCTTTTAAGTAAAATTCTGGTTTTATGCGGGAAAGTTTTGAATAAAGCTATCATATTTGTTTATTTTTATCTTGTCATTTTCACATATCTATGTTTTTAAAGTTTTATTATTAGTATCTGATCTTATTGAGTTTTCTTTTTATCCAGCGGTAACATGGATTTTTTTTTATTTAAGTATCAAAAACAATAAATGGCCATAAAAATCCAATATTCCCATCAGGGACGTTCTTGATATAATTAATGTCTTCGAGATGTTTCAAATTCTTTCTTGAATTTCCAATTCTTCCAGCCAATTCCTCAAGAATGTTCTGATAAAATGTATTTCTATTACAAACTGTTCCACTTTGTATGACACAAATGTAGAAATAGTAAATGTTTCCTATTTCCGTGAAAATGCATCATTTTTAACCAGGAAAAAAAAACCTAAAAAATACTTCAGCGAACCCCTATTTTTGGTATCTAAACTGATTATAAAATCTCGCATTTTACTCAAGTGTATGCATTAGATAGTGTCCTAAATATTTTACCTTTTTTTTAACAATTCTACCCTTCAAAAAATAAATGACAATTATATTTTATTCAGTTATATATTGACCAATATTTGAAATGTGGGAGAAAAAAAAATTAAATTAAATTTGACACTCAGTTCTACATAAGTTGGATGCGTTGAGCCCGAGTTCTTACTCAATTTTGCTGTCATGTCTTGATTTTACACAACATGCCTCCTCTTTCGTCGTATTCATAAAAGATTTTTTCTCAGTACTCGCTAAGTCACTTTGCTGTTACACATTATGCAACTATTTTTTTTTCTCGGTATTTGTACCTACTGTTACGGTATTATTGCATTATGTATATTTTTATATGCAACATCCTAAAAATATTTTTCCTTTTCTCATTTTTAACCCATTTTAATATTAGTAAATAGAGATAAAATTATAGAATCCTAAAATTTTCTCGTGAGTTCCTGTTTTCTGTAGAATATTCTAGAGGGACAACTAAAATATATCAAAGCGACTCGTTTCCAGAGTTAATCAACCAATTCAATCAGTCAGGTAATTAAGTTAGGGCATTAACATAATTTTGAATTGGCATATGATTTATTGAGTAATTTTGTTAGCGTGATTTAATAATTGATTTAATTACACTTAATTTATATTGTACCTACTCATGCGTGTTTCTAGTTTAATTTCATAGATTGTAAGTACATATTTAATAATAAGTTCTCATTTAAACCATGGCGGGAACTTTCGACGGTTCACAACTAATAACAAAAATTAAAGATAAATATTTTCCTCGTGTCACGAATGAACGCGAAAAAATGCCTGGTTCTATTAAATGGGTGACAAATATTCCAGATGTGGGAAGAATTCCATTCCAACCCATTAATTTGTATTAAAATGTTGATCTGAGTAATTAGAATCGAATTCAGACTCTAAGGAAATAAATTATAATCACCATGAACCCTTAAAGTTGTCTGTTTCTTAATATAATTAATAATTGCTCTGTTTTAACATTGAGCTCTCTGGATTATATCTTCCCGGGAATTATCCATACGGATTACCAAACACATCATTACACACACACACACACACACACACACACACACATATATATATATATATATATATATAAATTTTCTGGCCATCATCACACCGTCTTTGTCTTATTTTACGATGGTTCAACACTTACTGTGACCCACTATGTTTTATACTGCAAATATGCTGAGAGGACGTTAGATACTTTTACTCGGAGAGAAAGTGAGTAAAGTCTAACGTCATCAAAAGTTTGAACAATACATGTACTTTAAAACGCTCGATCCCGATGACTTATGACATTGTTCTTAGCCAAACAACAACAGTTTCGTCTACATAATTTAACTCCCAAGGCTTAGATCAATCGAGGATATGGTTTCCTGGCATTCCCCTTGTTCAAGAGTCTGTCGATCCGGGTAATCATTAAGGATTTTTTTTTCTAAAAGGGTGGATTTTCCACATTCCGATATCACTGTTGAACAATATCTAGATTTGCTCGAATGTTTTACTTCATTACAAAGAGTTTGATAGCTCCCCTCATCCATTCATACATGATCAGCCATGCCTGATTTTAGTGTAAACCGGTTTTTCGATGTTCCTCTGGCCCTTCTCATGTATTTTGAGTGATTAGGGAGATAACCAGAAATAATAAATAGGGAGTAGCATTTGTTAGTAAAACTGTGGAATGATTCCTGGATTGAGTTTGATTTACGAAAGGCCGAATGATTTCGAAATAGCTCGGCTTTTACAACAAAAAAAAAACGAAAGAAAGAAAAATAGAAAGAAAGAGAGAAAGAAAGAGAGAAAAAAGAAATAAAGACAGAAAATAGAACGAAAGGAAGACATAATGAAAGAAAAAAGAGGGAGGCAGAAGGACAGAAACATAGAAAGAAAGAGTGATGGAAAGAAAGAAAAAAGAATTAAATAAGTAAATAAGTAAAGAATGAAAGAAAGATATAGAGGAAGTGTTGTGTCGTGGCACAATAGTAAAAAGAAGAAAATCAAGTCGAGGTTGGTTTAAGGAACAAGTGTATTTAACATCACAGATACAAAGGTAGGAAATGGGTACTACTCAGCTAGGCAGTTGTAGTACTGTCGCTGCTTACGATGTTTAACAACACGCCCACGTGTGTCGAATGTGGCACAAGGCCGGTTTAATGTGGGCTTTCCGAGCCCGTAGGCTCGGGCAAAAATTGCCCGTAGAACCCGTATAAACGGGATCGGGGTGGCCAACCACCTCGAACGAGGCTCTGCCCTTCGGCGGAGCCTCGTCCGAGTTTCTCTCTGCCCAAAGGCAGAGAGTTCCCCTCTGCCTCAGAGGCAGAGAGTTCGACCTGATAGCTGAGACGTCCAAAAAGGACTGTCGCTCCTTACACGATGTTTAACAACACGCCCACGTGTGTCGAATGTGGCACAAGGCCGGTTTAATGTGGGCTTTCCGAGCCCGTAGGCTCGGGCAAAAATTTCCCGTAGAACCCGTATAAACGGGATCGGGGTGGTCAACCACCTCGAACGAGGCTCTACCGTTCGGCGGAGCCTCGTCCGAGTTCCTCCCCGCCCAAAGGCAGAGAGTTCCCCTCTGCCTCAGGGGCAGAGAGTTCGACCGAATAGCTGAGACGTCCAAAAAGGACTGTCGCTGCTTACGATGTTTAACAACACGCCCACGTGTGTCGAATGTGGCACAAGGCCGGTTTAATGTGGACTTTCCGAGCCCGTAGGCTCGGGCAAAAATTGCCCGTAGAACCCGTATAAACGGGATCGGGGTGGTCAACCACCTCGAACGAGGCTCTACCCTTCGGCGGAGCCTCGTCCGAGTTCCTCTCTGCCCAAAGGCAGAGAGTTCCCCTCTGCCTCAGAGGCAGAGAGTTCGACCGAACAGCTGAGACGTCCAAAAAGGACTGTCGCTGCTTACAGTATTTAGTGTCCTCCCCACGAGGGACAGATGTGGCACAAGGCCGGGTTTAAAGTGGGGTACCCGAGCCCGTAGGCTCGGCCAAAAAATAGCCCGTAGATCCCGTATAAACGGGATCGGGCAGGTCAACCTCCCCGAACGAGGCTCTGCCCTTCGGCGGAGCCTCGTCCGAGTTCCTCTCTGCCCAAAGGCAGAGAGTTCCCCTCTGCCTCAGAGGCAGAGAGTTCGACCGAACAGCTGAGACGTCCAAAAAGGACTGTCGCTGCTTACGATGTTTAACAACACGCCCACGTGTGTCGAATGTGGCACAAGGCCGGTTTAATGTGGGCTTTCCGAGCCCGTAGGCTCGGGCAAAAATTGCCCGTAGAACCCGTATAAACGGGATCGGGGTGGTCAACCACCTCGAACGAGGCTCTACCCTTCGGCGGAGCCTCGTCCGAGTTCCTCCCCGCCCAAAGGCAGAGAGTTCCCCTCTGCCTCAGGGGCAGAGAGTTCGACCGAATAGCTGAGACGTCCAAAAAGGACTGTCGCTGCTTACGATGTTTAACAACACGCCCACGTGTGTCGAATGTGGCACAAGGCCGGTTTAATGTGGACTTTCCGAGCCCGTAGGCTCGGGCAAAAATTGCCCGTAGAACCCGTATAAACGGGATCGGGGTGGTCAACCACCTCGAACGAGGCTCTACCCTTCGGCGGAGCCTCGTCCGAGTTCCTCTCTGCCCAAAGGCAGAGAGTTCCCCTCTGCCTCAGAGGCAGAGAGTTCGACCGAACAGCTGAGACGTCCAAAAAGGACTGTCGCTGCTTACAGTATTTAGTGTCCTCCCCACGAGGGACAGATGTGGCACAAGGCCGGGTTTAAAGTGGGGTACCCGAGCCCGTAGGCTCGGCCAAAAAATAGCCCGTAGATCCCGTATAAACGGGATCGGGCAGGTCAACCTCCCCGAACGAGGCTCTGCCCTTCGGCGGAGCCTCGTCCGAGTTCCTCTCTGCCCAAAGGCAGAGAGTTCCCCTCTGCCTCAGAGGCAGAGAGTTCGACCGAACAGCTGAGACGTCCAAAAAGGACTGTCGCTGCTTACGATGTTTAACAACACGCCCACGTGTGTCGAATGTGGCACAAGGCCGGTTTAATGTGGGCTTTCCGAGCCCGTAGGCTCGGGCAAAAATTGCCCGTAGAACCCGTATAAACGGGATCGGGGTGGTCAACCACCTCGAACGAGGCTCTGCCCTTCGGCGGAGCCTCGTCCGAGTTCCTCTCTGCCCAAAGGCAGAGAGTTCCCCTCTGCCTCAGAGGCAGAGAGTTCGACCGAATAGCTTAGACGTCCAAAAAGGACTGTCGCTGCTTACGATGTTTAACAACACGCCCACGTGTGTCGAATGTGGCACAAGGCCGGTTTAATGTGGGCTTTCCGAGCCCGTAGGCTCGGGCAAAAATTGCCCGTAGAACCCGTATAAACGGGATCGGGGTGGTCAACCACCTCGAACGAGGCTCTACCCTTCGGCGGAGCCTCGTCCGAGTTCGTCTCTGCCCAAAGGCAGAGAGTTCCCCTCTGCCTCAGAGGCAGAGAGTTCGACCGAATAGCTGAGACGTCCAAAAAGGACTGTCGCTGCTTACGATGTTTAACAACACGCCCACGTGTGTCGAATGTGGCACAAGGCCGGTTTAATGTGGGCTTTCCGAGCCCGTAGGCTCGGGCAAAAATTGCCCGTAGAGCCCGTATAAACGGGATCGGGGTGGTCAACCACCTCGAACGAGGTTCTGCCCTTCGGCGGAGCCTCGTCCGAGTTCCTCTCTGCCCAAAGGCAGAGAGTTCCCCCCTGCCTCAGAGGCAGAGAGTTCGACCGAACAGCTGAGACGTCCAAGAAGGACTGTCGCTGCTTACGATGTTTAACAACACGCCCACGTGTGTCGAATGTGGCACAAGGCCGGTTTAATGTGGGCTTTCCGAGCCCGTAGGCTCGGGCAAAAATTGCCCGTAGAACCCGTATAAACGGGATCGGGGTGGTCAACCACCTCGAACGAGGCTCTGCCCTTCGGCGGAGCCTCGTCCGAGTTCCTCTCTGCCCAAAGCCAGAGAGTTCCCCTCCGCCTCAGAGGCAGAGAGTTCGACCGAACAGCTGAGACGTCCAAAAAGGACTGTCGCTGCTTACACACCGGGTAGGTATTACTGGCACTATATATAGTGAAAACCGGTGTAATTCCCTTGTGTTAGAAAGGCCGGTGTAACAGGAAGTAAGAGAGAAAGTAAGAAAAAGGAAAAAGAGGAACTAAGAAAGAGCGAAAGAGTGATAGAGTGAGAAAGAAAGAAAGAAAGAAAAGGAGACATAATGAGAGAAAAATGAGAGACATAAATAAAGTCAGAAAGTTTGACAGAAAGAAAGAAAGAAAGAAAAAGAAAGAAAAAAGAGCGAGAAAGAAAGAAAAAAGAGCGAGAAAGAAAGAGAAAAACAGAAAAAAAGAAAGAAATAGTGAAAGAGAGAACGAAAGAGAGAAATAAAGAAAGTGAGAGAGAATAGAGACAGAAAAAAGAAAGAAATACGAAAAAGAAAGAAAGACAAGGAGACGTAATGAAAGAAAAAAGAGAGACAGAAATAAAGAAAGATAGAGAGAAAGAGTGACAGACAGAAAGAAAGACAGACAGAAAGAAAGAAAGAAAGAAAGAAAGAGATAGAGAAATATAAAAGAAAGAAAGAGAGAAAGAAAGAACATTTGAACAAAAAGTAGCCAGAATATGTGTTTGAATAGAAAGAGAGAGAGAGAGACAGAGAGAGAGAGAGAGAGAGGGAGAAATGAAAAACAATAAGTTAGAAATAACGTGAAAGAAAATCGAATTATTTTTCCGCCCATTTCTTATTCGATCAATTTCGGCAACAATGAGGGCCAAGTTAAAATGTACCTTTCGCATTCAGAATTTCGACGCCGCGTTAATCCAATAAGCAATGGCAGAGGGAAAACGATAATCCACGTTAGCTGAAATGACCGTAAATTGAAACAAACATAGATTATCCCTATTCGATGAAAACGGAGAAAAGTTCGATCTGACTACCATTATTCTGATTTTGACGTAAGCAAAATAAATAGATTTAAGTCTCCTAGCAACAACCAAGTCTGCTAGCATGAGTTAGTCGAAGAATAAATAATGACATAGTCGACATGTGGAAATTCACACTTCTTCAAATAAAAGGATAGGACTTACAAATTTGTAAAGGAAAGAGCGATAACAGCTACTGGACTTGAAAACTCTGTTTTCCTGAAAAATTGTTTTAAGATAACTATTTTATATATTTCAACTGACAGTGGTACTGGCTTCTAGATTAATAAAAGTCGAATTCTTCTTTATATCATTGTCGTCGGCTATATCTCGCATCCAAGAATTGAGATTCTTCAATGCTGATGGCTTCATTTTATGAAAGTGGTGTTGATGACTACCTTCACCGACAACGTGCAGGTTCAGGAATAGAAGCTTCCAGTTTCAACAAAACCTACTGCCGTCATCCATTCATTTGGAGTTGCAAAATTTGGTTGAAGGTGATAAAACATCAGTGTTGAACAAAGTGCCGAAGACGTGAATTTGTTTGAGGTGGACATCAACTTAGCAGGATGTGACCCACACATTTGATTTCATGACCGTCTTCCGCGATACATATGGAATGAGTCATGCAAAATCCAACTACGAAACTGGAATGGACAGCCGCTGTATCTGTTATAATTTCGAGTGACACCTTCTGTAGCATATCTGTCATGCGAAGACCTTTTCATCCGCTGGTTCAGCCGTTAAGATCTTCAAAGGAAACGGCTAATATTAGCGTTAGTCTTTATATAAATTTAAATTCAGATAGTTGACGAGTGCTATATTATTTAGAATCCTGGTTGTTGTGATTTTCGCTTTCAAATTGCGTCATTGTGGAATTAGTTTAATGTCTATACAAACACAAAATGCCTTATAACAAAATCTATTTGTTGTGAATATGGATTATCTCCCCTTTTTTAAAAAAAACAAGCTATAAAAGCTGTACATTTCCGCTTGTCAAGTAGACGAGTAGTAAGATTCTTAATTGAATAAAATTGTAATGAAAACAGGACAAGAGATTCTGTCTAGTAATCTTTTATTCAATTAAGAATCTTACTACTCGTCTACTTGACAAGCGGAAATGTACAGCTTTTATAGCTTGGATTATCAAAGGGGAGATAATCCATATTCACAACACTATTAAAGAAAAGTTTTAAAATCTGGAATTTTTAGTAGATACCTTCCGGGCCCAAAATATTTAAGCCCAAACAACTATTCATGATTCCCTTCAGATCTAATTTCAAAAGTCTCGTAGAGCACATGTCTTTTTTTATGGCGGGGGGGGGTGTCGAGGAAACGGTCTTAACTTACGTTACGAAGTTGATTTCTTATACTACTACTCGCCAGATGACCCTCTTTCACTATTGGATATTTTGCTCATGTCTTGTGATTTCGAAGATTGAAAATCTTGGAAAATGGCTTTCAGGTGAGGGACTGTGTTCTAATTGACACATTTGTGTTTCAATTTCTGGGATGAGGAGGAAATATAACAGCGAGATATGTTGACATTCCCACTTCGGCAAATAAAAAGTTAGGAATGAAACTCTCGGCAATAGAAATTACACTAGGCAGGGACGGTGGAAGAGAAGAGATAGATAGATAGATAGATAGATAGATAGATAGATAGATAGATAGATAGATAGATAGATAGGAACAGACTGATGTAGATAGATGAGGAATAAACTAAGATAGATAGATTTGATGAAATGGATAATGATAAAGAAATGCAGATAGATAGATACATAAAAAACTGAGATAGATAGATAGATATATTTACACCAAATAAAGCAATAAAGAATTAATGGTAAGATAGATAGATAGATAGATAGATAGATAAATAGATAGATAGATAGATAATGTGAAGTTTTATAGAATAAAAGTGTTCATATTGAAGAAAAAAAAGTCTTCATCTCAGTTTCTAGATTACAAAAATCCCTCGTTGGCAACATTTGAAATCATCTGATACCTAAGAGTACACCCGTTCTTTGTCTCGCACTATTGCTATCTAATCATCGTTTGCTTTTGACAATGTCAGTTCCAGTGTAAACACACACCACACATACCTTAACCCTCCATATATATATATATATATATATATATATATATATTTGATATTACTCCCTATCTCTTTTTTCTCTGAGTCTGTTTGACTGAAATCCCACGTGAGTAGATAAATTACTTGCTGTCGATAAAAAGTCTAAATTCCCCGCCGTCACCGCCCAATGTCATAGCATTCTTCCGTCTTTTTCGACAATATCTGTCTGCATTCACACACTCGGGAACAAGCCAGCCTTAAGAATGAACGTCAGATAGTGAATAGGATTTTCCAATACAATAGATAGCAATCCAAAATCATCAACTGATGTTCTCCGTTCCTTTCTCTCCCGGTGTAGCAAATCTTTTTAACAAAACCATCTTGCTAGTGAACGTGAAGACAAAAACCGTCTTTACCAAACCAAAAATAAAAAATTAAAAAAAAAAACGGTCAAGGACAGATCGTTAACCGACTATGAATCGATTAAAAACTGATAATCCACCATCTTGACCTTGGCCTAAGGTTGTCCCCGAGGACAAACATTTGCAAAAACGAAAACGTTTCTCTAAAAGGGAACGTATAAAGCCATTTGTTTTATCACTCTACTAGTCTCTTTTCATTTATTTTTGTAAAATACATAACTATTAGCGCAAATAAAGTAAATTTGGAACAGCATATTTGTCTATAAAAAATATTATATTAAAATGATTTATTCACCAGTATGAAAATCCTAAACACTTTACGTGGTTCAGTGATCAAATATTGATTATTTACAAGCCTATCCTTTCGAATTAAGTTCATCTTTGGTTTTTACATTTCGAAAGTGTCGGTGATGTTTCTTTTCTTTTTTTTTAATTATAAACACAGAAAACGACTACCTCGTTTAGATTTACATTAAAGTAAAGCAAATAAAAATATGGCGGAAAAGAAACATACAACAGAATATTTCTTATATCAACTCATTTTAAACATTTTGAATAACTCACTTACCATAACAATCATGTTAACAAGTTAAGTTTTATTGTAAAAAAAAAAAATCCAGCTGAAACTCACTCAAAATATTTCTCCAAATATTATACGGGAACATGTGATTCAACTATATATGGCTATAATTCTGACCGATACTCGACAATACTCAGATCTTATCATCTCTTGTCAAGGCGTCTAACTTTTTAAACTGTGAGAGAAAATTAGATTTTATTCACGAAAATTGCAAAATCCACACATTGTTCGATGTTAGCATATTTCGCAAGCGGTAATGTTGTGAATTACTTTATAATTATTCAGTCCTATCTTCTTTTAGTAGATTTACACATTGTCTGCTAGTGGCCAATAACTAAATCTGACTTGAAAGGCCAAATATATAAGCGCAAACTTAGGAAATACAAGACTTTGTGAGTTGATTTATATAACTTCAACTTAAGTCTTAATTTTTTTTTTCACAGAAAAGTTATTGACATGAAAAAAAAACTCTTCGTTGGCGCCCGCAGATGAGAATACGTCAGTAGTTGCCAAGTACAAGATGACAGGTTGTCGTATTCGGTGACATTTAAAAAAAAAGACACTGCCACCCACTCCTGATTGTCTGTTGATATGTTAAACTGAACGCATTACTCTTGGGTCTTCATTAAAAGCTGGCGTTGGAATAAGTGGGTGGTTTGAAATAGTCGTTGGTCGGAATTTGTTTTGCCTTTTTCAAAATATTATAAGTGGACGGTTACCATAAGCGGATCGGTTAGAAAATCTGATCGGTTGGACAATCTGAGGAGTGGCTTTGATTAGGTACTGTGTCCTTATGCCAGACATGATTGTTACCGAGTGGATAACCTGGCGGATAGACATGACTTTTTCAAGTTAAATCTGTTTAAGTTAGTTCATATATATATATATATATATATATATATATATATATATATATATATCAAATTCGTAAGTGGAAAGGATAACCCAAATGGTTCGATTTAATATATATATATATATATTTTATAGTAAAAAAAAGACCAGTAAAATTTATAATCCGGTGTTCTTATTGATATCTTTATTTTCATAAGACAGTGCTCAATGTAAATTTACAGAGCATAAATTATAAATTAACTGATTTAAAATATGGTTTCTCAGCTACACAGGAATTACCATGTTTCAAAAATCGAAGCTAAGAACTTCAAAATAAATTATACAATTAAATTAAAAGCATTAGTTCTGCTTCATCTTCAAGTGAATTTTGGAATAACTTATTTTTAAATTTATTGAGTTTTAAACACACATACAATTCATAATTTTTTGTTTCCAAGGATACAGAGAAAATCAACTGTATAAATGATTGGATATAAATGATTGGATTTCTCCGTATCCTTGGAAACAAAAAATTATGAATTGTATGTGCGTTTAAAACTCAGTAAATTTAAAAATAAGTTATATGTAGATATGGGTATTATATTTGTATTTTCAACGTGTATCTTGCAGACGGAGTTTGATAGGTCGCCATGTGTATTAAAAAGGAGATGTAATTGAGCTATGGTCAGAAAGATGTAACGGGAGTCTTCTTGATAGGAATGTAGTAGAATGTCCAATATAATTATTTATGAATTACTATTGATCTGAAACGCAGTTCCTTACGGGACATGTGAATTCGTAAATAATATTAGTTCTATCAAATTTACATTTTGCAGGTGAGTTATTGTTATTGACGATGAGGTTAGCAGTTTTAATTTTTTTTATAGAAGATACTTAATTTGATTTTCTTTGTTGATTAGAATTTTATATTTCTTGATAAGGGAAGATACTTTCGGACATTTTCTATATAATTTATTTCTAGAAAAAATAAATAAATAAAACAACTCAGCCGAAGTACCTTTTTTCATGAAACTGGTAAAAAAGAGTGATTGCTGGCCAAATACACAATGATACATATCTCTTTCTCTCTCTCTGTGTCTGTCTCTCTGTGTGTGTGTCTCTCTCTCTCTATACACACACACACACACACACACACACATACATATATATATATATATATATATATATATATATATATATATCGTACAGGTAATTCATCCGTTCAAAGTCTATTCCGATGTGGAGGTAATACTTTTTTTGCTGTAATATATATATATATATATATATATATACATAGAAATATCGCCAAAATAGAATCTACAAAATGCACCACTGACCCGTATATAAAAATAGCCAAGAAAAATAACAGCACTCGTGGCCTGACGATTGCATCTAGCATGAAACAGACTGTCGACTCTAAGTGTTCACTCTTATATTTATATAAACATATATATATATATATATATATATGATACTGTGATATATATATATATATATATATATATATATATATATATATATATATATATATATATATATATATATATATATATATATCACCGTATCAAACGATTTATGTTCCAAGTCATGTAGATTTCGTTTAATTATATATGTATCTAAATCAATTGATTCGCATCATTTTTATCGATTGACCGTCTTGCGTCTTCTTGCTCATCTACTGGTTTCATTACCACTGATGCCTCAGGCAATATTCTGCATCCAAGTCCCTTATTGAAATCGATCCAATCTTCCCACCGTCGCACCCCAAATAATATTTCCCGAGTTTCACCACAGAACACTTCTTCATCTTTTTATTCTTCCTCTTTATTCCACCTCTTTTCAAGATGTAGACGATCTCGCGTCTCTCCTAACTGACTGAGCTTTGTAACGTGTAGCAATGGTTTCTTCTTTTGGTATCTCTCCAAATCCCGGTTCTGCCATCCATTTACACAGACCCGATAGGTAGGTTACGCGCAGTTTTTCCTCCATCTCTCTTGATTTGAACATATCTCGTGAGTGTCTGATTTTCAAAGCTCTCTTTTCTTATGCACACTAGAAATTTCAACGCTTTCTGCTCTTAAGTAAATGTTTTCATTTTTTTTAATGCTTCGCCATTGCTCACATGTTCAGTCCATTGTATCCTCAGCATCCTTCTGTAGAACCATATTTCTGTTGGCTCAAGTCTCTCCGGATTTACGGCCATATCACGATTAAACACAGGTTCTCGTACGATCACCGAAGTTAAGCAATGTCGAACTTGGTCAGTACCCAATGAGCTGCGTCAGGAATACTTCATTTGTCGTCTGATCTGTACCGAATGAGATGCGTCAGGAATACTTCATTTGTCGTCTTATCTGTACCTAATGAGATGCGTCAGGAATACTTCATTTGTCGTCTGATCTGTACTTAATGAGATGCGTCAGGAATACTTCATTTGTCGTCTGATCTGTACCTAATGAGATGCGTCAGGAATACTTCATTTGTCGTCTGATCTGTACCTAATGAGATGCGTCAGGAATACTTCATTTGTCGTCTGATCTGTACTTAATGAGATGCGTCAGGAATACTTCATTTGTCGTCTGATCTGTACCTAATGAGATGCGTCAGGAATACTTCATTTGTCGTCTGATCTGTACCTAATGAGATGCGTCAGGAATACTTCATTTGTCGTCTGATCTGTACCTAATGAGATGCGTCAGGAATACTTCATTTGTCGTCTGATCTGTACCTAATGAGATGCGTCAGGAATACTTCATTTGTCGTCTGATCTGTACCTAATGAAATGCGTCAGGAATACTTCATTTGTCGTCTGATCTATACCTAATGAGATGCGTCAGGAATACTTCATTTGTCGTCTGATCTGTACCTAATGAGATGCGTCAGGAATACTTCATTTGTCGTCTGATATGTACCTAATGAGATGCGTCAGGAATTCTTCATTTGTAGTCTGATCTGTACCTAATGAGATGCGTCAGGAATTCTTCATTTGTCGTCTGATCTCTACCTAATGAGATGCGTCAGGAATACTTCATTTGTCGTCTGATATGTACCTAATGAGATGCGTCAGGAATACTTCATTTGTCGTCTGATCTGTACCTAATGAGATGCGTCAGGAATACTTCATTTGTCGTCTGATCTGTACCTAATGAGATGCGTCAGGAATTCTTCATTTGTCGTCTGATCTCTACCTAATGAGATGCGTCAGGAATACTTCATTTGTCGTCTGATATGTACCTAATGAGATGCGTCAGGAATACTTCATTTGTCGTCTGATCTGTACCTAATGAGATGCGTCAGGAATACTTCATTTGTCGTCTGATCTGTACCTAATGAGATGCGTCAGGAATACTTTATTTGTCGTCTGATCTGTACCTAATGAGATGCGTCAGGAATACTTCATTTGTCGTCTGATCTGACTCTTGCAATTGCAGTAGAAACACATCTTCAACTTACATCTCCATCTCTGAAGAAACTGGCTCAACGACACATCGGATTGAAACGCCGGCTTCCGTACAATCCTGAAGTTAAGCAAAATCGAACCTGGTCAGTCCGTAGAGGGGTGACTGCTTGGGAATACCAAGAGTTGTAAGCTCGGATGTGCAGTGAGTGCAATTTGCATTCTTTATATTGACTTTCGCTCAAATAATCTTAGAAAAGGTATTTAACCTACTCTTCTCCCCCAGCTATGGGCTAATTAGTAAGACTTGTATCACTAAAACTATTATCATTTAAAAAGAGAATCTCATATTTCTAAGAAAAAGTGCTTTTCTGGCTTTAATTAACCTGCAAAGTGTTGACAAACCGTAAAAAACGAATATGAAGAAACCGTCGTTTAAACCTTTCAGTATAGGAGTTTAGATAATTCATAGTAATACTGCTGCCACGTTATCCGAGACCACTGCTATGTATGTAGATATCCTTGACAATATCTAAAGGATATCTTGCAATGTTAACGGTCCTGACCTGGCAGCTTGTCTTCAATAACATTCCCACCGGAGTATATTAACCTGCTAGATATAACCGTTCGTTCTGCGCAAATAGCACTTCTCACCTGTGGAAAACTCTTTAAACTGAATGAGTTTTTAAATTTAAGCAGATTTGAAGACATCCAAACTTTTAAATTTTCACTTGGGGCCTCGATTACTTGAATATCAGCGTACCACTAGAATGGTAACTAGGTTCCAACTTTTTACTATTGAAGTAACCAAATGCAGCCATGACTTCTAAACCAACAGCTTCTTTCACGCACTTTCCACATATGGAACTCACTTCCGTTTAACTGCATTCCTGATTACCACAATCTTTAAAAATAACTACAATCTTTAAAGATCTTTAAAAAATAAAATAATATTTAATGATATCTACAATCTTTAAGAATTTAAATGCAACGTCAATCGCCATCTTCTGCTTTCTTGAATCCCGTTCATCTTTCGTCCTTTCCTCCCTATTCTCAGTCTTCTCTATCAATTTAATTCACTGTAACCCCTTGCGTACTAGTAGCATTTCCGTCTTTCTTGGGGAGGTGAAATGATTTTTTTTTTTTTAAATGCTTGTGTCTTCTTGATGGTGACCTTGTACCAAACTATGTCACGTTTCATAGAATAAATTTGTACTTGCTGATGAATAACTCGTAACAATCAATTTTCTGATAATATTATTTCCGCTTTATGTGTTCGACATCCCCCCCACCGCCACTAGAGGAATCGTACTTAATTTGGGGAGTCAAATTTGTAAAAATATTTGCAGATGACTGAAGAGAACGATGAAACAAACGAATAAGAAAAAGAGACGGAAATAGAAAGACGCCCCACTTACGCCTAATTTGGGGACACATGTCGACTGTGGCTTGATCGATATTCTGCGCCATTTTCTCGGTTGTCGTAAATGTCTTCGACACAGAGAGAGAAGAGTCAATATAGTTTAATAATATACTATTTCTTTTTAGTATTATTATTTCATATTCTTTCCCCGGATACCGGTGGATGAAAGAAGCACGATATTTTTCTTTATGACCAAAAATATGTATCTATTTATTTATCTTAAAATTGGCTGTTTTTTTTTGTTTTGCATGCAGCTGAATTCCTTCTGGCTCTCCAGGAGAATTAGCTCAGAAACAGATATAGTATTTTATATTTGGGTTCACTCTGGTGGGTCCTTGAAGCCAACACGCGGCAAACAAGGCCGGCTGTCTTAAGATCAAGATTTAAGCATTAGACAGCCGATGAAGACACCTGATATTTGCAAATAATATACTCTCTGCTATAAAGTGCTGAGCACTTTCTGTCTACCACCGCTCATATCTATGCCCCATAATAGTTATTTCTATAATAAATAATTAAATATCTCCCTATAAATTTAATCAGGAAATTTCCGGACTATACTAGGAGTTATTTGTAGATAATATGGCTGATAATATTTAGCTGTCTTTACAAAATTGTTTGTCATCTC